>BQNB010000425.1:73171-172292 GCA_026074375.1 Tanacetum coccineum | reverse complement strand
GTGAGATTGGTGAGTTGCAACAAAGATAGCGATGAGGTTAGGCTAGTATTATAGTAGATTTGGTTGATTAGTTTTGGCGTAAAAGAATTTTTGATAGTTTGGAAAATATGACGGTGTTATGGTCCAGTTTATGGTCAAGTCCATGGGTGATTTATAAAAATATAGTTGTTAGTCCGAGTTTTAAATGAGGGTAAACGGGCGTTTAAGTGCTTCAAAAGGTTTATTAAGTGTCAAAAGTCTTTGAAAATATTCGTGGAGCTTCTTAATATTAAAACGAAGGTTTAGGAATTTTTCTAAAAAGGATAAGTCGTTGCCGTTGGTCATTTTTAAATATAGCAAGTTATATATATATAGCGAGCTAAGGATTTTGGTTAGACGATAGGGTTTCACTAGTTCGTTTTTGGAAATATGAAAACGATTAAATTATGAGATACTATTAATGTCCCAAAACTAAAAACTTTTCTAAAATGGAAACTTTCTATAAATAGTAACTTTTCGTATGAACGTCGTAACAGCTTCATAAACTTAATAAGTTCGTAAAAACACATTTTTGTTGACTAAACTAAAGCACAAACATATATGGTTGTCTATTTCGTTATTAAACGTTGTGTGCAACGTTCCATTATTATTATTATTTCTCGTTCTACGTCGCGTCCATTTATTAAGTCGCAGTTGGAGCCGTTCGGTTATACTTTATTCGAATCGTTTGCTTACGGTGAGTTGAGTCACGATACATCCTCGTACTTCCTAAGTAAGTTGAATACTTACATTCATTAGCCTCGTCCGATGTTGATCGTCAAACCTTACAGACATCAGAAACTAGACTCTGCCCTTTAAACATTTAAACCCTTATACAGATATACCCACACGCCTACACTTTCTCCTTTGACGCTTTCACTATCAAGAGATTTTCTTTATAACGCGGTTATATCAAATCGTAAACTTGAAACGATATTTTTCTATAATACCTATTCTAATGGATTAAATGTCCTGGTCAAACCTAGCCAAAATTTCCATATATTAAGAAGTGTCGAAACATCAATTTTTGCTGAGAGTTATCAACGTCATGTTTAAAAACGGGTTTGTTAAATCTTAAATCATTTCTTGGTCACACAATAGGTTAACATAAATCGAATCCCGGGACGGGATTCCTTTAAGGGGGAGGTAATATCACACCCGACAATTTTTAAGATTTTAAATGACTATTTTACCCTTTGACTTTTTGGGTCCGACTTGACTTTTGACGTTTTGACCTTTTATTGGCAAATAAAAACGATTACCGCGTAACCGGCAATTTTTTTTTCGAAACGTATTTAAATAATAAATCATGATTTTTATTATTATCTCTCATTTACAATTTTGTTTTTCAAACTTACTTGACTTGAAAACGAGAAGATATATGTTACTCCTAAGTTGACTTATAAAAAACGACCAGCCAAAATGAGTTATTAATTATGGGGTATACTAGCGTTTAACATAAAACGACATTCCAGACAACTTTTCAGTTTTACCCGAGACTCAAAACCAAGCAGAAATTGACTAAAATACCCTCGCAAAGTTTTGAAAACCGCACGCAACGCGTACCGACACAAAAATAATTAAATTTATATTTAATTATCACTTTTTATCAAATAAAAATATTTAATAAATTATTGATCATTTTATTCAAAAACGTTTGTCTTAAAACGCGAATATTCAAGTTAAAGTTTATTTTTTGGTCAAAGCTTAACTATGATTACTCAATAAATAACAAACAATTTAAATAAACTTTATAAAACATTTATAAAATAATAGTCGAGTGAATACTCATTTTTATAGGAAAAATGATTTGGAAAACAATGACGCAAGTTTCGTGACTCGCGTTTTGAATCATCCGTTAACTAGCTTAAACGAGACCCGAACCATTATTTTACAAAACTACACTTAATATTTACAACATTAACCCCTAAACTATTTGGTACTTGTCACTTTTCTTTCAAAGTTTTTAATATAAATAAATAAACCCAACTAGGGTTTCATTCATTTCACCAAACCCTAACACACACATATCTTCCTCCCCCCCTCTCTAACTTTCTGGCGCCGTCACCAATTTTTTGGCGAGATTCCGGCCGATATCCGGCCAACTCTCCACACTCTCCGCCACAACCCACCATAGATCCACTCCACATCATCACCCCCGCTGCCTCCACGTCACCTCCACCTTCACCACGCCACTACCGCCGCCACCTTCACCACATCATCTCTATCACGCCACCACCTCACCACCGTCGACCCACCTTCGCTCCACCATCTTCACCAACCACCGCAGCCACCTCCACTGCCATCCTCGTCACCTTCAACACCACTACCGCCACCCCGTCACCATCATCACCTCGTCACTACCACGCAGCCACAGCCGCCACCACCTCGGCTGCTAGACCACGACAGCCACCACCACCTTCACCTCTCTTTTTTATGAGTTTAGAATGGTTATTTTTAAAAAAACCAAATGAAGTTTGGTTTTGTTAGTTTTAAACTTGTTTCATTTGTTTGATTTAGTTTTCTTTTTGGTTCTTGTGTTTCGGTTGATATACACGCCCGAATAGGGGTGTTTGTTTTTGTGGTCAACTACCCAATAGGGGCGTTTGGTTCTATGGATAACAGCCTCATAAAGGGGTGTTTGTTTGCTGATTTTAACAGCATTAAGGGGCGTTTGGTTTTGTGGTTTGCAGGCCTGAATGGGTGCGTTTGGATCTGCGTATAAACAGTCCCCAAAGGGGTGTTTGTTTCTGGGTTTTACAACACTTAAGGGTGCGTTTGGATTTGAGTTTAACAGCAGATTAGGGTGCATTTGGTTCTGCGTTTAACTGCCCCTAAGGGTGTGTTTGGTTTAGCAGTTAGGGTGTGTTTGGTTTTACTTATTTTGATATTATTTGTTTTCGTTTTGATATATATTGAATCACGCGCGTACTTTGCAACATGGTTTTGATTAAAGTGGAAAACGTTGAATTTTGTAAAAATGGAAAACGTTGTATATACGAATAGGTCATGCCAAAATTTATAAAAATTTCTATACTTAGTATTTTTCGTTTAAAACTTTTATTATCTTGAAAACCCGATTAAGTTATATAGTTTTTAAGAGTATTAAATTGTAATTTCACAATAAATCAATAAGTAAACGAAAACTGTACTTTTACAAATGAGACAACTAGTTTAGTTAAAATCCGTAACGAAATACTAAATTATAAAATATTATTTTATAATTCCCGACTAAAAGATAAAATCATAACTTTTGTAAAAGTTTTAGAAACATCGTTTATATAATTCGTAACTTTAAAACGTGCGTTCACTTTTATGCAAGGACGTTTTTATTAATTTAATTAGTGATTTTCGAACATGTGTCAAATTATTTTGTTTCAATTATTTTTATCACGTTTCTTATATAATACTTGTAAAGTATTATATACTGCGACTTATTCTTTTGGTTGTTTGTCTTTATTATATAATTCACCATATGAATTATATAATTGTTCATTTTTCATATGTAATATATACGGAATATATTACATACTTTGCGTTGCTTTTCGATTTATTTTATTTAACCAACCACCAAACTCTTACAACTTGAAACCTAAATCCTTTATCAACGTGTGGCGTTGATGTACTCATCCATCAGAAAACCCAAATTCATCATCCTAAACTAGTGGGACATAACCGTTAAGTTAAGCTGCATCTTCTTGGTCGAGCCGTTCCGTTTTCCGTTTGTGCTGTGCTTATTATTTGCATTTCTGCTAATCGTCTACAACTTTAAGGAGTTCATCGCCTCACGTTTTATTTGTTTTATATTTTTACTTTACTATTTTGGGGTGAGAACATGCTCGTTTACAAACTTGTTTACTCTAATGATTTCAAGCTTTTATAAATGTTCGTTTGCAAACTCGGTTACATGATTGATATCATACTTTGTTTTACTTATGGATGCTGTTGATAGAAATAATGCCTAAAAACATTATTAATATTTTCATATCTTTACGTTATGATAATCACAAAATATAAAAACGTTCAATGTAAAATTAAACGTAAACAAGTAATTGGTAGTAAATTTTCATTTCGAAAATTATATAACTTAAAGGTATGAATAAATAAATGCTTAATGCATTTTATGATCAAAGAAAATTTTTATTCAACCTCACACTTTTATAAAATATTGTAAACACTTTTATAAACATTACAAAACATTTTCTACAATTAAAAGAAATGTTTTATTCAAAATAAACATTTTGAAATTCAAATTTTCGGACCTAAAACGGCTAGAAAGTTCCAGAAAATGCCCCTACACAAAAGGACAAACTGGGGAGCGTCTAGTCTAGGGCGGCCCCCTTAAATACACGGGCGGCCCCCTTATCTTTAAGGGGACCGCCCACCTATTTAAGAGGACCGCCCATAGGTAGACGCTCCTCCAGAATGTCCTATAAATACTAGACTATTCCCCACTATTTTCTCACCTTTTGCACTCATTCTTTCTGATCAAAAATAGCTCACACATCTTATTAAAATCCTTTGACTATTTAATCATAAAGCTTTGTTTCTAAGTGATCCAAGCTTAATTCCTAAAGTGCAAGAGAAGAATACTTCCTACCATCAAGTGAAGAGGTATTACACCTTTATGTGTTGCATCCATATCATAAAATGTAAATTATTTATAAATCTTGTAAAGTTGTGTAGTTGTTAGATCTTGGTGATTGTTGTAAGTATAGTTGGATCTTGGTGATATTTCCTAGTAGTGTTAGTTAGGTGTGATTATAGTAGTGGCTTGGTGAAGTAGTGGTGTGAAGAAAACTAAGGTGTGAAGAAGTTGTGTAGTCGTGATCAAGTCGTGAAGCAAAGTTGTGTAGTAAAGTTGTGAAGTTGTGGTAGATTGGTTCTAGCTAAGATTAGAACTCGACATCTAGCTTAGTGTCGGAAATCAAGATAAGCAAAAGTTGTGTAAGGTTTTCTCCGCCATAAGGGAGCTTGTTGACATAGTGAAGAAAACTCTCGAGTTAGGTGCTCGAGGAGTGGAGTAGGGCGAAGAGGTGCTTCGTTGCCGAACCACTATAAATCCTCGCGTTGTGGTTTGATTGTTCTTACTCTTATCTCTTGTCTTACATTATTTTCTCATACTATCCTATTAATTGTTTAGATAAGTATATTGTTCATATTGTGCAAGTGTTGAATTCACATAAAGTCGAATCTAGAATTTTTACAAACACTTTAAAACCTTAAATTAAAAAGCGGTAAACTATTCAACCCCCCTTCTAGTTTTCCACAATTGGTATCAAGAGCCACGTCAAACAAGATTTTTAAAATAAATTGTATTTTAAAACTTGAATCGATCTATGGAATCGGAAAAATATTTAGAAGGGCAATCTATGCAAAGACCACCACTATTTGAAAGTGATGGATTTATTTATTGGAAAAATAGATTCGAAACTTATGTGAAGTCAAAAGATCTAGATCTTTGGCATGTTATTACCGATGGTGATTTTCCTCCTATTCAAAATAATCCCGAAACTAAAAAGGATGAAGTTGTACCTTTTCATAAACAAAACGATGATCTTAAAAAGAAACTTGCAAAAAATAATGAAGCTAAAATGGTAATTTATAATGCTTTGCCACGTAAAGAATACGAAAGAATTTTTATGTGTCAAACCGCAAAAGAAATTTGGGATACTTTGTTAATCACTCATCAAGGTAATAATCAAGTCAAAGCTAACAAAATAGATCTTCTTGTTCAACAATATGAACAATTTACGATTCCGGAAGAGGAATCAATAGATAATGCCTTTGCTAAATTTAACACTATTATTACTAGTCTAAAAGCACTTGATGAAGGTTTTTCTAGCAAGAATTGTGTTAGGAAATTTCTTAGGGCATTACATCCAAAATGGCGCGCGAAAGTCACGGCGATTGAAGAATCAAAGAATCTAACAACCTTACCTCTTGACGAACTTATTGGAAACTTGAAAGTTTATGAAGAGGTAATAAAGAAAGATTTCGAAACGGTCAAAGGCAAGAAAGAACAAAGTAGATCTCTTGCATTAAAGGTGAAAAAGGAAGTAAGTGATGAAGATAGCTCAAGCTCCGATAGTGAAGACGAAGAGTATGCTATGGCCGTAAAAGAATTCAAGAAATTCTTCAAGAGACGAGGAAGATTTGTAAGACAACCACGAGGCGATAGAAAAACATTCCAAAGAAGTAGAAATGATGGTTATGGTAAAAGTGAAAGAAAATGTTTTAGATGTGGTGATCCAAATCACCTCATTGGTGAATGTTCAAAGCCGCCAAAGAACAACGATCAAAGAGCATTTATTGGAGGAGCATGGAGCGATAATGGAGAAGATGAAATGGAAAAGACTAAAGATGAAACTTGTCTTGTAGCTCAAGCGCCCGATGAAATATGCTTAGGAATAAACTTGGAACCCGATGAGTGGATTAAAGATAGTGGATGCTCAAAACACATGACCGGTAATCGAAAGTTGTTTTCTTCATACAAAGCATACAACGGAGGAAACGTAATCTTTGGAAGCAACTTGCGCGGTAAAATCATAGGCAAAGGTACGATTTCTCAAGACTCCCTAATAATTGAAAATGTTGAGCACGTAGATAACTTAACATATAACTTGCTTAGTGTAGGCGGTATCATCACAACACAATTATGTCAACAATAGAGAGAACTACAATGCATTAAGCAAAAACAAAAATGAACATTAAAGTTGTCAGGAAATTCCTATAAACAAGAATAAGGGTCTTGTATTGACGTAAAAGAATCACGCCAATACAAAGACATAAACAAAAATATTTTAAAACCTAAACAATCAATCACATTCAAACAAAGTACGTTATGAAAACTAGGAGATAAACTCCGCATGCAAGCCTACGGTCTCACTAGCCAAGCTTCCTAACTTTTCTTTCCTCAAGATGCTCACCTGAAAATTATGCTTAAAACGTCAACAAATATGTTGGTGAGAGTCATAGGTTTTAGACTCACAATTATACTCGTTTTTACTGTGATTAACAAAACAAGGTAGGACAATAATGAACTATCATGACCCCATGCTAGCATGCAACAAAATCAAATCAACACATTCACATATAGGGTAGGCGTACCCTTCCGATCCCATGGTACCATAACCAACACTGAGTAGGCGTACTCATCCAATCCCAATCAATATCATAAGTAACACCGAGTAGGCGTACCCATCAATCCAAATAAATACAACAAATAACACTGAGTAGGCGTACTCATCCAATCCCATTCAATACCAACATGTAACACATAGTCATATAATAGTCATGTAATGTCCATACGCAATTGAAACACATAATCACAGCAATGTAACATTTCAAAACATTTGCATCATTTCCATCCCAATAAAAAACAGAAAAATGAGACTATGAAACTTACCTGATGCACAGCTACTTCACAAATTCCTCGCAATCAACTAAACACAAATAAAACACGTGTTACACGTGATCAGGCTAAACGCCCAAGTCGATGTAACAATAATGATGGGACTTACTATGAACTATATTTTTTTATGATTTTTAACCCTTTACCACACTTTCCATACCTTACTCTTATACCTAATTTCTAATCCTTATCTATACTAGTTTCTGGTTAGACTTGGACTTTTTTTTCTTTTTTCATTCTTAAAAACCGCCATCTCTTAATAATAGATTTTATTTTATATATTTTTAAATTATTATTAACTGTATTAATATAATTACCCTTATTTTTTTATTTTTATTTAAAAACCTTTTATTAATTTACGCAGATTTTTAAAAATAAAAACTAGTTATAAAACTTACTATTTATAAATTTAATTTCATGTAATTACTTTCCTCTAATTAGAAAGACGAATGCTTATAATTTAATACTAGACTTATATTCATTCCTAAGAATACACTATATTCTCTTTACGCTCATACTACAATTATTCATCAAATAACACGATAACGAATACAATCATGCTATCATTTCTATAGTTACAAAATGTAAACGAAATGAAATAGCAACTAAAACCATAACTCAATCACAATAAGATGAACACGCATCACAGATTGATATCAAATACGCATTTAAGATCACATTAGCTCATAATTATAACACATATAAATACTTTAGTCAACTCTAAAGGTTTTACTAACCTGCTCAAGTCACAGTTGTCACACCTCTTTGAGGTCTTTTAAGTATTCTTGACTGTTTCTTGTATCCTCTTCATCATTAGGACTATCTTAAAAGTCATGAACAATAGAGGTTGAGATGAAGGCAGTTGATAAGGAAGTTGTAGTGGTAAGAGCCTTTTTCATTTTAGTGTCATAAATACTGTCAATGAGGTTTTCTTCATATTTAAGTTTGCAAATAGAGAAGCAAGTTCAAAATCTTTCACATGATTTGTGTTTTTGAGACTTTGAAAAAAGCTTAGCCACTTCTTTGGCAACCTATTTATAAAACTAGTATTTATTTCAAGCTTTGAAAGTTTGATGCCATCATTTACTAGCTCATTCATCAAAGCTTTATATCTGGTGAAAGTTTGTGTTAGATTTTCACCATCCTTGAATTTGAAAGTGTTGTAACACATTTTTACGTCCATGACTGGTGTTGACTAATGTGGGACCGATCCTTGATAGGTCCGAATTAGGTGTAATACGGATCAGTTAGGCTCCTCCTGGCTCCTGTTTCAATTAAGTCTTGATGATGAGACCTTGCGCACTAAGAAAACAAAAGCTCCGTTAGGCTTACCCATGGGATTGTCTCCCACGAATATCCTACGGCGTGTGAGTAAGTAAATCGGTTTAGGTTTTAGTAGAGAGTTCGGGTTATAAGGGCGTACCTTAGATAGAGAGGCGAGGTGCTCTCTAATATACTCACCAAACCCTAATGGGGCTTGTCCCATTAATTAGGTTGTATCCAATAGGTTCACGTTATTTTAGAACTTGTGGGCCCACCTCATGATCATGACTCGTTCGTAAAGGGTGTTCTAGATACCTACGCACGTGTGCGCTAGTTGGGCCTCATGGGCCCTAAATATCCTCGTCGTGTAGGCCCATATGTCATGGGCTTCCCCATAGCAATACCTTTGGGCCTTGGAAAGCCCGTATTGGATGTCGCTATGGCCTTTCATATGGGCGGGGTATTATAAGTACTATTCGTGGTGGGTTCATGACCCGAGTTGGCTATACGTCATCATGTCCCCCCAGTCTAGTATGCGCTGGGTAAATAGACCGCGGATGCTAGACTACAAATAGTCGCGGTAAATATCCCTGGATGCGTATTGTGGAAGAAACAATGAAATTGTCCCGCCCAAACAATGAATCTGGTCAACTTGAGTCGCAAAAATGCCTCTTCGTAAGTCGTGAGAAGGTAGCTGGAACATAGCTTATACGTTTCACCCCTACCACACGATTAGGACAAGTGGGGGACACGTGTTCCTCATCCGGCGTCGTGTCAGTAACAACTTGTCGATTATAAGGGTTCGCCTCCATTTCACTGTTATTGCCACAGTAAAAAAAAATCTCTTCCACCACCATTGATAAAGCTTCCATTAATCATCAAAAATCAGACACAGGTAATACGCGCGTGCGCTTCCAAACCCTTGCTTCGCAAATCATGGTGTTGCAACTTACTGATTTTACATCAGAAATATAAAGATGAGGAACTTCCGTGAGTTCACTCTGAGTAATTACGTCCATTCGCATTGCACCTGGTAGTGCCGGCTGCGAGTGCGGTTATAGCGGATTTCCGAGGGGAAGATTGGGGATACACACGGTCTTTGTGGGTTTGCACATCAACGTGTACCCTTTCGTTGTTTATGGGGCAACGTCCTGAATTCTTATCGTTCTCTCATATTCCCAATTGCACTGCATAGGCGCGGCAAAAATAACAATTTTCGAGGTCAATTGCCGCACTATTGGCATTCATCCCACGGGCTTTATTTGTACTCTTCCCTTTTATGCAATCCTTCCTGTCCCATTTGTTCCACGCCTTCTATACTACCTCTCTGGTTCAAACGGAATGGGTATCGTTTTCCAAGCGCGCCGGGGCGTTTGCAGTTGCTATACCGAAAAAATTAGATGCACTAGGGGTGGAGGGAGATGTTCTTCTGGGTAGATGAGCGATGTTCCCTGGGATTCGCATTCTCACCCTCCAGGAGTTCATTGCGAGGCATGAGCGTCACCCCCCGGGTCGTTTATAGTATGGAGGTTGCGGAAACTTAATGAGACCGCACCTCTTAAGCATACTCGGAGCTTTTCTATGCCACATGGGCCATTAGTCGTAATTTATTTCCAAAGCACGAGGTAAGTGCCGAGTTTTATCGGCTTGATGACAGCCAAGGGTGGGTTGCTTCGTCCTACTTTCTCCCTAGCTTAGTAGTGTAGCGTCTTTCTTATTTAAGCTTATTGTAAACCCCATTTGTTTATTTGTTTTCTTTTTGTGTTGGCAGAAGAAATGGATATTGTTTAGCGTGGTTCATTTGAGTAAGCCCAAACTACGCTGGTGACCGTAGGGCGGTGCTCGTTCCGTTTACAGATATGGTGAGGAGCCGTTGTTGGAAAGTATGCAGGGGCACAATGGAAACTTGTGCTGGGAGCATCCATAGGTGAGGAGTATCGATGTATTAGCACCCACACCACTGCGCAGTGTACCAGGTGCAACTGTGGAGCCCCCCAGGCTAGACGCAACAAGCGTTGGTTCTTCAGAGGATGCTGAGAGTGAGGCTGGAGAAGTTGACTCTGGGTTGAAACGCAAGAGGGCCACCCTAGTGGAATAATTGGCGGGCAGGCCACGTCAAGAGGGGTGCGTCATATCAGTTCTAGGTGGTAGTACATCAGCTGAGGAGGAAACCCCGGATGCGCCACCCACGCTTGCTGCTAAGGAGGTGACCGAGACTCCTCCCCCCAAGTAAGTAATTTAGCCCCTATGTCCGTCCATGTATAATAGTATTCTATTTATTAGCAAATCATAATAAAGTATGTGGAATCCTCATATTGGTTGGATTGTTTGCTTTTTTGTGGCGCAGTGTGAGGCTACTAGCGATTCTCGGCGCCTGGTGGGGGGTGACAGCTTGTTGTACAGTCCTCACCCCAGACTAGTCCCTTGACTGCGGATGACATATCAAGGAGGGATCGGGAGACAGGTCCCAAGGCGTTTGAGGGTATGCCAGTGGATCAGCTTATGGAGGAGTTTGATATGGTCATCTGCGAGCATTGTCGGCGGGTGGCGCAGCTGGGGCAAGTTTTTCTAGTGAACGCAGCCAGCTGTACAGAAGGCCGAAAGAGAGAGATTCGGTGGCTGAAGCACAGTTGGCCGCATGAGCAGGCTTGGAGGCAGAGTCTTCGAGGTCTTATGCACAGAAGCTTGCCGAGGAAAAAATGGTCACTGCTATTGTTACAGTTAGAGCAAGAGCGCTGCGAATGCTGCGGATTACAAGGCAAGTTGTCACGGGCTATGAAGTATTTTGGAGGGAGGTAAGAAAAACCATTTTGCTGGTGGTTGAGTTTCGCCCGAGAGTGGAGGGTAGTGTGGAGAAGCTATGAGGAGAGAAGTTACGCAAACTCAGCTTTGGTATCGATGAGGAAGCTTTACCCTCGCATGTTGTCCGCTATTGCTGAGGAGGTGTCATAAGCCATGGTCTGCGCCTTCGCATGCCTATGAGCGCTTTGGAATTCAGGAGGTCAAGCAGTCCTTTGGGTGATGTTGTGAAGTTGTGCCTTGGCACGTGGTAGGCGGGAAGCGGTGATGGAACTGCTATGGAAAAGAATGTTGCTGACAGTGCCGCCGCACAGGTACCTGGATTACAATGCAATGCATATGAGGAGCTTGTTGCTGCGATGGAGATGATGAAATTGTTAGAGCTGCCTCATATTGCACAGCTGCGAGAGCGTGGACCGAGGATTCCCCCATTAGATTTGATAATGGCGGGGTTAACCTTGCTGGCTTGCCATCTGAGGGCGCTGAGGCCCAAGCCTGATTACTTTCTCAAGCCGGACGTGGCGCAACTGCAGTTCTATCTTTTGCTGTCCGCATGACATCTGAATCCTTTTGCACTTGAGAAGGAGATTGCGTTTGAAGGGAGTCTTTAGAGGCCCCATGCTAAGGCTTGCTAAGAAGAAAGGGGAGTGAAGGCAAGCAATATTATGCGGTTTGGTGCAGTGCGCACATCCCCGTTCTGATAGTGAAGTACCAGTTAGTCGTGGGCGACCTGGTGTCCCTAAAGATAGTGAATTCTGGGGAAGCTTGAGGAGGCTGGAGATGCTGCGTACCAAGTTGGCAGTTCAGAGCGAAGTCGTTGTCACAGTATCTAGGCTTTCTTCCTTGTATAAATTTATCGTTTTTGTGTATGTTGGCAAATTTTGTTTAATCAAACTCATGGTTCTTTTGTAAAAGCTATCCTTTTGGACCCATAGTATGGGTCGTTTGTTGTTGTGGCTTGTGCAATTGTACGCACACAATATAAGGTATAAAAGTTGACAATATGTTTGTGCATAATTATTTGCCTTTGCATGAAAGACTTGTTTGTGATTTGCTATTGTCAAATTGTTTGTGAAACATAGTCATTACAAAGTTCATGACTGCCCAAAATATGATAAGTTTATATGTATGGTTGCCCATTACATTACATGCGGCGTTTTACGCGAATACCATATCAGAAGTCAAAAGTTTTAACTCCTAATTTGTTTAACGTGCACCGTGTGCGTTGTTATTGCTGCGCATCCCATGTGGATGTGCGGCCATTTTAACTTTACTCCAACGTCTTGAGAGAAAGTTGTTTAACAATGGATTCATGATCCAATGTGCTGGGTTTGCAACCCTTCTACTCAACGGAGTCATTTTGTAGGTTTTCATCCTGTTCCCATCGTGGGGGTTATTAGGGTATGCACGCCGCGTAGGCACGAATAATGTAGCAACAATTTGATACATAAATAAGATACTCAAAAAAAATAAAGCCAATGTAAAGTCGAATTGGTGTCGCGGATGTTAGCTTGAAAACGCGACATTTAATTAATACTGAAAAAAATAAAAAACATTTGTCCTAAAAAAATAAGTACGATATACCCAGTGATGCACTTCCTAAAACTAGATTTCTTGAGATTGCAGTTATTCCAGTGCGGGGCAAATCACGGCCATCATGTCACGCAGCTTGTATGCCTCCTTTTCCAAGTGCTTCCGTAACCTCGTAGGGTCCTTCCCACTTTGGTCCCAGCTTTCTGTGGTCTTCCGCGCCCCCCCATCCGCTGGGGCTTGCGTCGTTAGCAACGGTACACGAAGTTATCCAGGTCTAAATGAAGGCTCCTCGAACTTTAGCGTCATAGTATCCCTTCATTTTTAACTTTGCTTTTTCCTCACGTATGGCTGCTTGTTCGCGCCTTTCCTCCAATATGTCCAAGTCTATACGTCGCTCGTCGTCATTGGTTGCGATATTGACCTCCGCTGGTTACACGAATTAGTTGGCATTCCGATTTCGGCTGTGGTATATAACGGCTTCGGTCCCATAGACAAGAGAGAAGGAGTGTCCCTGTGCTACTTTGATTGTTGTGCGATGTGCCCACAAGCATGTGACATTCCTTACCACCTGCCTTTTTGTCTCTTCAGGCGTGCTTTTGATTCCTTCACCTAGACTTTGATTTGCATGCGCTCAACCAAACCAATTGGTCTGTGGGTGTTTAACGAGCATAACGTGTGTAATGCTTAATCTCGCGCAAACAGTCTCTTTTGAACGGGTTATCACAGAATTGTTTCCTCATTGTCCGAAACTATTTCTATAGGTAATCCAATCGGAACACAAATGTTATCCCAAACAAATTCGTTTTACCTGATTTCCCTGTTGATTGATGGCGGACCGCTTCGCCTGATCCATTTTGTAAAGGAGTCTATAGCCACGATATGGAATTTCAATCCTCCGCTGCGACAGGGGAAAGGGACCAGCGAAATGTCGATACCCCAATTGTGGATATGGCCTGGTTGAGGTGGATGGGGTGTTAGCTCCTGTTGTGAGTTGGCGCGGGAATTGTCTATGTACTTGCAATCATTGCATTTCTGTATCTGTCGCCGCGCGTGTCGGTGCATGGTGGGTAGTAGTACCAAGACCGTAAGGCTCTTGCTACTACAGATCGTGGTCCTGAGTGCATATGCATGAACCCGTAGGAATCTCGGGAGCACATAGTCTGCTGAAAAGGTCCGAGCATCGGGCACATGGTTGTAGAGATTCACGAAAGTCCGATAGAGGACACCATTTCGAAGTTCGATCTCTGCGCCGGTGCGGGCGTTTTGTCGGGCATCCTTTTGGTCATGAGGGAGCGTGCCCTTGCTTATGAATTCGATGATAGGGGTCATCCACGTAGGATCCTGCTCTTCTATCACCGTAGATATCTCCATATCCGAGATGGATTTGTTCTTCAAGATTTCAACCAACACCTGCTTTGATAGGTGTGCGAAGCTTGTGGATGCGATCTTACTTAAGGCGTCCGCTTTTTTGTTGTCACCCCTAGGAACTTGCCTAATGGTGAATCTATCAAAGCCCTGGATTAGCGACTTGGTCTTGTCGAGGTATTGAATCATGTTGTCTTCTTTAGCCACATATTCGCCCAACACATGGTTGGCTACTAAACGGGAGTCCACATTCGCTTCTAGGTTACGTACACCCATTCGAGCTGCAATGCGTAGCCCCGCAAGTAGGGCTTCATACTCCGCCTCGTTGTTCGTGGCTGTGAATTCAAAACGCAGTGCGTAAGTGAATTCCATTCCTTCCGGGTTAGTGAGGATGAGGCCTGCGCCCGACCCGTCCACGCATGACGATCCATCCGTGAATAAGATCCATGGGTCGTGGAGTTTTCCTTCGCTCTGGGGGAGGACAACATCGGTTTCTGGTTTTTCGATGAGAAAATCCGCCAGTATCTGTCCTTTTACTGCGGTGCGTGGTCTATAAGAGATGTTATGCTCCCCTAGCAACACGCTCCAACTTTTTTGCTAATCGCCCCGAACGCATGCAGGTCTAGAGATAACTGTTTGATGGTTGATCTGTGATTACCACTATTGGGTGCGCTTGGAAATATCTGCGCAGTCTTTTTGGCGGGCAAATGACTAACGCCTTAGGGATCAGCTTCTCATTGCGCGATAGTTTGATCTCGTTTCCTTGAGTGCTTTTCCTTACGAGTCTTACGGTGTTTGTTAGGAGTCCCTAGCTGGTCAGTAGTCACGGCGGTTATTTGCCCATGCGTCGCGGATAAATTACATAATTAACTCTCCCCTGGTCGGGGTTGCGGGAACTAGGTGGGAAGTGCTGCTATATGTTGCTTGGAGCTGCGTGAAAGCTTGTCTTGGCTGCTGTAGTACAACGAAAGTCTCTTCTCGTACACTTCTTGAGTGTTGTTGAACAAGGGGAAGTGATACTTGTTTATGCTTGGCTTGGATAGGAATGTTCAAACGAGCTACTTCCCATTTAACGACCAGGATTTTTCTCCGTGCGCGGTGAAGGAAGTTGGGTGGACAAGCTTTTGTTTTTTGGACACGGCTTGATGTGTCAGGTTCTATCAGTATCGAGGACGTGCTTCTGTAGCCAAAGTGCATTTTTTAGGATTTGTTTCTATTGATTTTTCGCAGGGGCCTTGAATGTTTCGACATGTCGCGCACAACTCGTCTTTCTGGTGAGTCTGTATTGTGCTCTTTTATAACAAGATTCATCGACCATAGACTTCCAGGTTACGGCCAACTTTGCCCCGTGGAACGCGTTATTCTACCAGTCTGCCTGGTAGGTAGCACCGCATTCTTTAGGCCAAACGGCATCTTTGTATAGAATAGTACACCTTGACTTGTGTGAAAGGCTATGTCTTTTTCCTCGTCATCCTTGGCCGGATGGATTTGGTGATACCTTGTATGACGTCAAGAAGCACTTGAAGGGGTATCCGCATAAGGACTCCACTTTCCAGTCTATCTCTGGTAGTGGGTAGCAGTCTTGTGGACATGCTTTTGTTATGGTTCAGTGAAGTCTCGCCATGCAGCTACCAACGCTCTTTTTGACCATAATGGTTTGGAGAGCCAGTCATGGTAATAGGACTTCTGCAGGATACTGCTCTCCACGAGTTTATTACCTCCTCTCGAATGGCCTTAGCCGCGCTACTGGAGCTTGCCCGCGGTTTTTTTGCCTTTCTGGGGAGTATCCTTGTCGATTTTTCATCTTGTGTGCTGTGAGCGATCGGAACCACCAGTCATGTGTTTTGGTTACCATGCCAAAGATATCGAGGTTTTTGAAGAGTGGCATACAGCCGCCCTACCGTATCAGACAGGACCTCGATCGATACTTCTTGCTCCGGGTAATAATCGGGATGAATCGCAACCTTCAGTTTGTCATTTGGTTGCGGCTGTCTCCTGGATTTCCTAATTAATATGCATCAGTCACATGTGACTGTGTTGCATTTTTAAGCGGTGCGGCGATGTTCTAGTGGTGACGATTTCCACTGTTGACGGGGAATTTAGCATTCCCGTGGGCGTGGAGGGACTTCTCGCGCGTATCGCTGATAATCTCTGGTCTTCCAATAATGCCATTGTATGGCGATGGTGACTGATTACCCTAAAATTCATCCAGGCTGTGTGGGAGGTGCTCCTTATTGCCAACCATAACCGGTAATGTATTTGCTATGGGCCATTATCTTTTTTCCGTGAAGCCAGTCAACGACGTCGTGGCCGGGGTTTTAATGACTCTTTTTACTTCAGGCGCAGTCTTTGGAATAGCAATGTTCGTTACAGTATGTCTGCAGATTGTCCTTATCCATCAATTTTTCACATCACAGCGCGTGGATGTCGAGACCCGCTGCTTTTATCTCGATGGTAGTGCTCCACACTGCGTTGTCGTTAGTCTAAAGTGGGAAAAGATGATGCCACTTCCATGCGGAAAAAATTTTTGGCTCGACTTTATTTTGCTTAGTTTTCGCGTGCCATGATTTACCATATAGTGGTGTCAACCTGTCCCTAGGTGCGTCTTTCTGGCTTCCAAATTTAATAACCATAAGACAATGGATCGGTACACAAAGAATGCACTATGGCTTTATTGGATAAGAGGTGATGATGAAGAAGTATTAACTGGTGATGAGTTTTCTGATCTTGAAGAGGAGAATTTGCGTGAAGGTAATGAAATTGCTAAAATCTTTAAGATAGAAACGGATATATTCCTCTTTGAGAAACCTCTATGCAAAGAATTCAAAGAGTTTAATCATCTTCTTTGGATTGATGTTGATGTGATAATTAGATATCTACTAGGATTTAAGACATATAAAAATTATAAAAATACATGGTACTATGAATGGAATAATGAAGTGCCATAGATTGATGAAAAACCATGGTTGGAAGATGGGATTTGGAAGGAACCTACTGATGATATATGTTATGAATGCAAGTCCTTTGGTATCAAAAGTTGACATGTGGAATGACCTACTTGTAATTAGAGAGAAGATGGATATTATAATGGAGGAGATTTATTAGGAATGATTCAAGTAGGTAACATGATTTATTTTTAAGATTATGAGTGGTATGGAGGATTAAAAGATGGTGATTTAAAAGAAGAAACTTTAAAAGAAAAAGATATCATAGAAGGATCATGAGGACATAAGAAAAGAAAAAGAAAGAATTTTTGCTCTTGGTTAATGGAAAGTTTTGGTACTTATCATGAACTTGATTATGAATTAATGTTGAAGTTAGAAGAATATTGGTGGGGAAAGATAGAAGAGGAAGAATCGAGTGAAGATGCTTGGAGAAATTATTTACCTAATGATGAACATACAACTTACATAAAGACCGATGTCAATTCTAATTATGACACTTATAACAATGTTTGTTAAATGTTTAAGAATCGTGTAGGAATAAATAATGATAATGATGCAATTCAAACGAATCTAGAATGGTTTGATGAGCATGAGCCAATAA
Organism: Tanacetum coccineum; assembly: GCA_026074375.1. Lineage (NCBI taxonomy): Eukaryota > Viridiplantae > Streptophyta > Magnoliopsida > Asterales > Asteraceae > Tanacetum > Tanacetum coccineum. Next base: position 154,354 of record BQNB010000425.1, on the reverse strand, counting down.
GAGATGATGATGATAATATCGAGGACTTAGATGATTACTTGATTCTAAAAGATGCACCTTATAATGTTGATGAAAAGGAAGAAGGATTCAAGTAAAGGAGGATCAAATTACTTGGGATACCTTACAAGAAACCACCAACATTCAAATCTGAAATGTTTGAGGTTACAAAATACTCATTCGGACCAGCAGAAGAATATGTGCTATTAGGGAGTATGAGTATGATATTTGGGTAAAAACAGAAGAAAATGTGTCTCACGTCTACCAAGAGATTTTTCACAAGAAAGATGAAGGGTGGTTCGTGACGAGAACAACGTAGAGCCGAAAGGAGTCTAACTTAAAGACTCTTCAATAAACAAGAGTGCTTTCCGGGAGATAACCCGAAATGTTATTTCAATTTTTGTATCGAGTCTGTCTGCCCAGTATGATAATACAACATATCCAACCCAGTAAATACGGCATATCGAACACCCTAGACACATTATCTTTTTATTTTTCAGTACTTTTAAAACTTTATTGCCAAACTTGTCAATACGGCGTATTCAGAATTTTGAACGCGTCGTATTTGACCTCTGACCCGTATTGGTTATTTTTCTTATAGGTTTCAAACTTTATTATCATTTTGATTCTAACCGACATTTATTAGAGATACGATTGCTGTGATTTTCTTATGTTAAGAAAGAGAAGTACTAAACGTGAATGAATAAAGTGGTAGTATGCAGATAATCTAGAATCTTATGTATGTTGTTCGTGCTAGGATTCAGACGATTTTCACAACACAACACACATTGTTGCTCATTAACTTATCATGGAGGATCATACCGAGCAAATCTTAGGTGAGTTTTCATTCTAATTATTTATATTTCCTGTATTTCATGTTAAATTTATAACGTAGGCGTTGTATATCTCAAAGGGGGGGGAGGATAATTAGAACGTTACTTGTCCTTAATTTTTAAAAAATTTCAGCATGTTTTTGTAAATTATTAGTTGCATAACCCGCACACATAACCCTTATTTCCATATTGTGAGGATTAAGCCTATTCCATTTCCCCTATTTTACTAAAATTCCACAAATATATGAGTGTGCCGATGATTGTAATAAGCTTTAGAACTTGGCTTGGTATACTATTTGAGACCACCATAATAAGTATTATTATTATAATTGGAGAGACTTATCTAGATTGGTAAATTTCTAGGATTAAACCAAATGGTCTATGTTATTTACAAATATTATGTGATATTAACTAACTACACTGGTTAGTTAAACCCCGTATAAAACCCTTTCGTTACTCTCATTTTTAGAGTAAGATACCCCTAGAAAAACCTTCTGAGCCATTCCTTTCGTTTCTTACTCCACTAAAATATGTTTCGTTACACCTTAACCTACCATGTAGATTAAAGTCCGTGGTTGGTTGCTAGTTGCTTTTGTGTAAAAGTGTGTACTTCCTATGTTCGTGTGTGTATTTCTTATCTTTGGTTAGGTCGAGAATTTCACATTGCAATGGGAATGTGAAAGTAGTTTCTTTTATTTTGTGTGTGTTTACTACTTTCAATATTATTATTATTTCTGACTCATGAGCATTATGGAATTATTATCCAGATTTATTATGATCATGAAGCGGTGAAATTTTAAACCTTTATTCATTTTCAAGTTGTTTAAAAAAATAAAAAAAATAAAAAAATACAAAAAAATGTAAGAGAGAAAAAAAGGAGAGGATTATGAGATAATCGGTTCGTTTAAACTTAATCGATTTTATTATTTATAAGATAATCGATTATTCTTTGGTACATACTATAAACCAACGATGTAGAGTATTGTTATATATTATTAGAAGCTGGTCGCAAAATTAACCAACTATGTGTTTTTTTGTATTAAGCGGTAGATTTCACTATTGTTATACTATATTATAGATGAATGGGAGTTGGTTGTTTTGAGAACGCCAACTAGGTTTTGTTTTTATGGATCATTGAAAATAATGATTAAGATATCTTTGAGTCTAATTCGTGTCTACCAAACAAAGCGTGTGTTTTATGTGTTAAAGCGTGAGTTAGTTAGTGATTTGTGTCTTTTTCAAGGTTGTGGTCGGGAAAGTATCTAGCAACATTATTGTTTATTGGTTGGTGTTGGTCCTCTTGAATGTGATATTAGGTTTATCAAGGTAAACTAATCACATTCCATGGCAACAAAGTGAGTTTTAAACAGATATATGAAAACAATATAACAAGCAAGTTTAAAACACACAAAAGTAACTTTTCAACGTATAGGTTCTTATTAGAATCAAATAAAGAATCTATGACACACCTTGCTTGCGAAATAGCAAGGTGGTTGAATGATAATTGGGGTGTGATCTTCTTCTAACTTAAACTCTAACCAAAGTTATGAGTTTAAGAAAACAAACTATTCGGCTAGAACTAAAGCTTCAACTTTAGCACTTCTGTTCAGTTTGTTTGAGAGATAAATGCTCTTTAATCTGTTTCACATTAATTGGAAGAGATAGCATTTACTCTTTACATCTCTTTCCTTTTATAGAAAAAGAATTTAGGGTTTACAAGTTTAACCTAGTATACATGGCAAGCATTAAATAGGTGGTTGAGCTACCATTTAATGCACGTATGCTTGATAGTACTAGGTACAGTCCTTTAAGGAAAGTTGTTGTACTTCTTTACCAACTCTAGAAGTATCATTCCCAAGGATATTTGCTTTACTCTTTTTGACATAAAGCAATCTTTTTCTTGCTGTGTAAACCTTCTAGAAGAGAAACATTTCGTTTCAGCTTCTAAGAGGAGATTAACATCGTTCAGGTTGGAATTATCAACCAAGCTGAACTGAAGCTCTTGCTAAGGTATTCTTCAGTTTCTGAACCGCTACATAAACTAAAGTGAAGATAATCTTGATCTTCTAAGTACCCAAAGAATTGAAGCTGAAGTGTCTTCAGCAAACTCAAGCTGAACTATCTTTAGCTTGTTTATACTTAGGTGATTTTATGTTTTTAAATCTAATAAGAGACTGAAGGGCTCAGCAACTAACCCAATAATCTCCCCCTATTTGATTATACAAATAGCCTAAGTTAAAATCGATAGTAAGTGAGCAAACAATCTTCTTCTTACAAATTGATAGAATTGAACAACATAAAATGATAACCATTCATACTAACTTTCATTACATTACAATACAAAAGATAAAGTTATTACAAAAGATTATAACATCTACTAGCTTAGCTGCTCAATGGCCCTCATTTGCTTGAGGGGATTCATGTTCCTCTTATCAACTTTAGCAAGTAAAAAGGAACTAAAAGTCCTAGCATGATCATCAATGGCAGGCCCTTGGTGAAGTCTGAAGATGATTTCGTGCATAGTGTATAACATTTCATTGTTGAAATCTTTAAAGTCTTCAAGGGTGAAAAAGTCTTGCCTTTGGACAGGGTTGAACAAGATCATACCCAAACATGGTTCATTAAGCACAATCCCAGCTGGATGATATTCATACCGAACTGATGATTTAAACTTCTTGGTTGACCTGAAGTAGTAATGAATATCATCAACATGTTTTCTCTTCTTTCTTGCAAGATCATTCAGCTTGTCAAGAGGGTCTTATTCACTAAGGGGTTTATTAAAGTCAATCTCCAGTTCAGCTTTAGTTTTGTGTAGATAATCCATTCTTTTCTTGATTTACTCATAGATGGTGGACCATCCAGCTCTTTTTCTGTTTGGACAAACCTACATTACCTCTCTCCATTCACTGAGATGTAAGTCACTGGCTTTGAAGTCAGGAATGACTTCATCAGTTCCATCTTCCCTATATACCTTTAGTGTAATAGGGCCTTTTCTTGTAAGCACGTCACAATTTGTGATTTTTGACTATACCCTTTTGTTCAGCATTTTGTCACAATATTTATCACACTGCAACTTAGCTTTGTAATAACCTGTCACCACATCAAATCCCAAAAGATCAATCAGTTCTTCTTTAACCACTTCCTCTTGCTTCTTATCCATCTCAGCTTTGGCTATTTCTTTAAGCCTCTTTTGTTCTTTAATTTGATCTGCTGTTAAATAGATGTGTTCACCCTCTTCAGTAACAAAGTCAAATTTCTCCAGTTTCTTTTGCTTGGAAGATTCAACCATGGATCCAGTTAAATTGGCTTCTTCATTAAATTCAATCTCAGTACCCTCTTCTTCAGCATCTTTGGGAGACATAGCTTTCTTGCCCTTGTCTTTCTTAATTAGCTCCCCCTTCGATTAAGGAGGGATCTTTGGGGAACTAGAGAGGAAGGGTGATTGAAATTGTGTTGTTGTGGAAGTGATGATTGGAGAAATGATTGTTGTTGTTTCAGGTGTTGTTGTTGGTTTAGGTTTGCCTTTTCAGCATCTTTTTTAGTTTTTTGTTTGAATAGCTGAGTGATTGTAGCTTGTTTTGTGTTCTTCTCCCCCTCAGAAGGGTGAGTGCCAGCTTGGCCTACTGAAGGAACACCTTGACCACCAGCTTTGTGAGATGCTTGCTCAATAGCATGTGCAAACCTGTCCAAGGCTTTAGTTACCTTAGAGAGAAGACTTGGAAGAGCATCCAAGGTCTTGATCTTAGCCTGAATAAAGGACACTTGGCCTGGTAGAGAAATAAATTCAGCTGGAAGTTCCCATTGAAGAGTCTTCAGTTTAGCTACTTGAGTGGTAAGACTGGAGACAGTTGAAGTAAACTTCTCCAGCTTTCTAGGAATTTCTTTCAAATCCTATGGAAGTTCAACTTCCAATTTCTCTACATACTTCTTTAACTCCTCAATCTCCCCAGATAAATCATTGAACTTGAAGGGGAGCTCTTTCAGATCATTTGGTAATGACTTGCTGAAATCATGAGAAGTTAAAAGTGTTGACAGTTTAGGTTTGAGGGATTTTACCAGTAGCTTAGTGAGCTGTTCCACATTTAGAAATGAAGGTTGAGCTTTAAACCAAGCATCTTCAGCTTCATCATCTTCTCTTTCTTTAACCATCTTAGAGTTCAAGGTCCAAAGAATAGGCAATTGTTTGCTTAGCTCTTGAATTTGAATGGTCTTTGGAGATAGAGGATGAGAAGCTGAAGTATCTTCAGTTTCTTTAGGTTCTTCAGCATGAACCTTTTTAGCACCATCTTTTTTAGCAGTCACTTCTTCCTTATCATCCTCTTAAACAATGATGGGTTGATCATCTTCAGGGGAGTCCAAATCCATAAAATCAACATCAACATTCTGCATCAACTTGGACAAGTCCTCCAGCTTGATTTCTTTCTTTGCATCATCAGAGTTGGAATGGTCAGGAGATGCGTTGAATTCATCCTCAGCATATTCAATCTCCTTTTCAATGTAGCTGGCACCCTTTCTTATGGTAGGTTTAGTGTGGATAGTTTCCAACCCTTCACTAGCAGATTTGGTTTTCTCTACAAGAACATCTGGGTTAGTACCTATAAATGTATGATCGAGTGAATTAGTTTTGGGTCTTTTATCAATACCTTGTTGTTGAGATATAGAATCATTAGGATCAGATTTTCCAGGATCAGCTTTAGTTGTAGAAGCTGCTGAAGCATCATGTCCTGATGCAGACTCAGAGTGAACAATTGTAGAAGTTAAATAAACATGCTCTTTATGAGTTGATGCTGACTTAACACTACTGATCTGAGGGTTGGCTCCTTCTTCACTGGTGACCCCTAAAGATGTTGAGCCACCAGTTGCTTGCTGGTCCTCTTTATGCAGTCCAGTAACCACAGGGGTGGAAGCTGGAGGTTGGCTTGAGTTTGTGTCCAAGGCCGAGTTGGACTGAGTTTCTTTCATTAAATGGCCAGTTTAGGATCCAGTGACCTCTTTAAAAGAGGATCCACCTTTGGTTGCCTTAATTTTAGACCCAGGATTGTGTTTTGATAAAAAAGAAGTTTGTTTTCTCTTATGTCCAGTATTTGCTCTAGGCTTTTTGCCTTTGGAATCCTTCTTCCAATTGTAAGATGAGGTAGTGGGGGCTTTATGTGCCACTGGCATCTCTGCATTTCAAATGGTCAACATGTGGTCAGTAAAGGGAGGTCCTTCAGGTTGGTTTTCTTCAGTGTCCAGTTGTGAACACTAAAGACTTGAGTGGGGTTTAGGGTGACATTGTTAGATCTATACCCTTCCATCTTGTATTCAAATAATAGAGATAAAAACCTAGGGTAAGGGATAACTTTTTCCCTAGTTTTCTTGTTCAGCTTAGTGATGATATCCTCCTAAATCAACCTAGCATAGTCTATGTTAACCCTAGTTGTATGACAATAAAGGATAATGGCATATTTGTTGGTAATCTGATCAAACCCCCCAGTCTTACCCCCTAAGCATTAAATAATCTGAGCCATTAGTAACCTCCACCTAGGAGGAAGAAAACTCTTTTTGAAAGTTCCTTTAATCTCTCTACTACACCCAATGGTTAGAAACTAATTTTTGACAATCTCTAGGGATAGTAATGCAATATACTCAGTTGAGTGGGACAAGTAATGTGCCCCAATGGCATTCCTAAAGGTGTTTACCTCTACTTCGCTTAGAATACCCCTAGTGGGGGTTAAAAACCAAACCTTTGAGTTCTTGAGGACTTTGGTAGTGTACCAGACATATACTTCTTGTAGGTCTCAAACCGTATAGATCTTAAACCTTTAGCTTATAAAGGGTTGTAGCCAATATGGAATAGTTCCACACTAACCACAAGAGAAACAAAGACTAGGAATACTATAAGCTATGCGGAAACTAGCTTATAATACTAAGAAGAACAATGTTTAATAACTAAACTTTACTATTAATCTGCCAAAGATGTTTACAGATTACTAACTATGAAAAAGGTATGTATGATGATTGTGTAGAGATAGATGTGTTTGTGGAGATTGATATCTTTTCTCTACACCCTAGGACCTCCTTTTATAGTACAAGGAGTCCTAGTAGGTTACAACACATTTAATACTTTCCTAAGTATTATACATTAATACATTTAAATGCTTTCCTAATAAACCTTGTAACCTACTCATCATATTTAATACTTATTAATACTTTCCATAAGTATTAAACCTTCCTATTCAACACATTTAATATTATAAGGAAACTAAATCATTTGATTATCAATCATAATCTTCATATCTTTGACCATATCTTCTACAATCTTTCATTATTTGTAGAATCTTCATTATGTTGATTTAGTCCCTCTTGTTTCATTTATTCAAACAGCATCAAGGAATCTTTAATTCCCAACAATCCTCCCCTAAACTTGATATTCATCTTGTTAATCATCAAGTTTCTTGAATGAAAGATTCCCAACAATCTTCCCCTAAACTTGATATTCACTTGTTAATCATCAAGTTTCTTCAATGTAAGATTCCCAACACTTAGTTATATTGGATAGATCCAAGACAACTATAGTAGAAACTAAGATTGAAAATATCACAAAATATGCAGAATCTAGTTTGCAATACCAAGAAGAACAATGAAATAGTAAAAACAAGATCTTTACTAAACTTTTAATATATTAAATACTATTTTGAATTACAAAATAGCTATAAATACTAACTATGATTGCTATGCAAAACTATGAATACTAATATGAAAAACTGATATCTAGATCTATGCCGTAGGGTTCTTTTTATACACTAAGGAAACCCTAATGGCTTACAAAACGCATCAAGTGATCATTGCATATCTATTCCTAATATATCTCATGCATATCACTTTTGCAGTACTAACTATTTATACTAATAGTACGAACTATATAACTAACAGTACTAATAACTAATAGTACTAACACTTTGTATTGGTAGTACTAACTAAGCTTGACAGTACTAAATCTTCTCATGGAAGTACTAAGTTGAACCAGCAGTACAAAGTTATAGAAGCCCTTATTTCCCAACAATCCTCCCCTAAACTTGTGATTGTCATTCAAATCTACAAGTTTCTCTAAATTAAATCATCTGTGCTGAGAGGATGCTTCCAAACACTTTATTGTCTTAGTCTGTTTGCAAGTATATAGATTTTTCTTAAAAGCTCATCTGCCATCACTGAATATTCATCTACTTGCAGCTTGTTACTCAGCATCAAAGTCATAAGTGCTCTTGTCAATGGATAATCTTTCTCAACCAGCATGAAAATATTATGTCCTCTCTCTATAGACACATAATGAACAACACATGTATCATATAACTTCCATTTCAAAGGATCATGCATATACCTTTGAAGCTTCCATAGAGTATCATCATTATCTGGTTCAAACAACCTCTTTAACTCTACCCAAAGTTCCCTTTCTTTATCTTTAGTAGGTTCTGTTGAGTTGAATCTTTTATGAACTAGACTCCATAGTTTGACTAGATCATCCCTGTCAAAATTCTTTAGCATATCTCCAAAGATCTGATATACCTCTATGTGATTACCTACTCTGATGATCTTCCAATACTTCCTTGAGTCTTTAGTGTAAACTTCCCAGTTAATGATTGGGTATTTGGTTTGTAGGGCTTTAACATTTATCCCTTCTTCTGGAACTATGATCATTAGCTGTTGTAGTTGTTCTCGAGACAGTTCATCTTTTGATTCTTCAGCTGGTTCTGAGCCTTCTCCTATCTTTTGTCTCTTTGAACTTTCTTGATTAAGTTCTTGTTCAGCATCTATCTTTGAGCTTCAAGCTACAACTTTAGGAACTGTATCATCACTCTCCATTGGAGTAAAAGTATTTACCCTCTTTATTGTGGTCTCAAATATCTCATTGACTTCATCAAAGGAAAGTTTCTTCAATTGTTGTAGAGTGTGACTTCTTATATTCTTGATATAATTACACATGTAAGTCCTTTGTTGAGCTTGAGTCATGGGCTTGTTCCTTCTTTGTTCAGCTCTTTGTTGGGTAAATTTTCTCTTTCTTTCATTTATAAGCTCTACAAGTAATCTTGCCTTGTCAGCTTCAGAGTATCTTTCTCTTTCTTGTGCTTGTAACCTGTGTGCTAACTCTTCATCAGCTTCAATTTGAGCTTGTATGTTATCCTATTCTTCAGCATTAAAAGTGCTAGCTTCTTCATGAACTCTGGCTATCCTTTGCCTTTCTTCTTCATCAAGTTGTTCTTGCAATCTCAGAGCTTCTTCCAACCCAAGTCTTTCTTGCTCTAGTTGCAACTTTGTCTTCTTCTGAACAGGTTCAGCTTCTTTCATAATAGCTTTGCCTTTATCTTTTCTTTTTGCTGCACTTCTTCTGATATACACTAAACTTTCAGCAACAATTTTAACTTCAGGGCTGGCAGTACTAACTTTTGAACCAACAATATTAACTGGTAGATTAGCAGTACTAATATCGGGCTTAGCAGTATAATCTTCTTTAGGAGCAATAAACTCAAAATCAGATTCCTCAAAATCATGCTTATGCCTCCCTTAAGTTTGTGCACTCATCTGTACTAAAGTAATTCCCTTATCTTCATCAATCTGAGCAATCTTCCTCCCCTGTTTGGAAGGATCCTACAAGTCATCATCATCTTCTGAAACAACAAGTCTGACCCTTCTTCGAGCTTTGCTTGACTTTACTTTGTGCTCTAACTTCTTCACTTTCATGATGAGTTTAGTGTAAGCAGCACCATATGTCAGTTTGGTCTGCTTTAAGTCGGATTCTAAAGTCTCCACTTTCTTGGATAATATGGTATAAAGAACCGTCAATTCATTAAGTGTCATACTGCCCTCATCACTTCCAAGTGAGTGAACTCTTAGGAGAGGTAAATCATGGGGCATGGTAGCAACTTCTTCAGCAACATGGGTTGTTTGCATAGAGGGTGGTGAAGTTGGTAGTTGTGAGGTAGATGGAGCACTGGTGGGTGTGTGATGGGACTCAACTGGGATTGTTGATCCTTCACCTTGTAAAATCTGACCCTGAACAAGCATTGTTTGAAACAATGAAGTGTCCAACCTAGTATATCCCTTGGAAGCTCTTTTCATATTGCTAAACAGTTTTTGTGTAAGGGTAGGAGCAATATAAAGTCTTTTATGAGGTAGAAGCAATCTCTTGTGCTTGTTTAAAAATATTTGTATAAATCTTGGATATATCAAATTTTTTGTCTTACTATCCAAGTTTTTCACCATGGCATCAAAAATCAATTTGGAAAAATTAAAGGTTCTGTTTGTGGCCAAGCAAATGATAGCAGTTTCTATATTACTACTAAATTGTTCCCAAACAGTTTTCTTAGAACTTAAGCAGTGAAGGATGGTATGAATCAAAAATTTTCACTGATGGGAAAAGTGTCCCTTTTGAAAAGTTAAGTTATCAGAATTGGACACATACCCCATTAGAGCAAGTTGCTCAAAAATTTCTAAAGTAGGAAAAGTACTAATACCATCAGAATCTTCTAACTTGAGATGTCTTCTAATAGATGCCTCAGAAACAACCTTGACTTTCCCATCTATTGTAGCAGTAATTTCCGTGTCTTCATTCTTAAGTGTGCATGCAGAAGTAGTTTGCCAAAACTGTTCTATGAGAGAGACATAGATAGTTAGACTTTCAGTGATGGCATACCTAATGTGACTTGTAGTGAGAAAATCAATTATCTGATGAAATCCTTCACTTCCTTCTGACTTCTGTAAGTAGGCAACCATGTTGTGCTTGTCGTATAACAACCCGAAGTTTTCATCAATGCAAAATCAACCTACTTTATTATGATCACATTTGTACGGGAAATTTTTCGCTTGATTAAATTCTATTATGTAACATTATTTACATAACAAACTAAACAAGTTCACACAACCTACCAATGCTAACTATATCTATCTTTATATCATATAAACATCCTAATATTTCAAGTCAATATCTTAATATCATTTTTACAAAATACATTACTCATATAATGTACCATTTGCAATGTTATATCAAAACAGGCTTTAAACGTTAAACGTTTACCTTTAAACCCTAACTATATATACATATAAAATCAATGTACAAATAATCAAAGCATATGTACAAGTAATATAACATCCTATTTGAAATATAAACTCCTTCCAAGTCAATGTACAAGTCCTTAAAAGCACAATATATAAGTCATTAAGCATGACATCTAAAATAACCGTTTTACCACCGTTTTCATTCTAGTTTCTTTACCACCACTTTTGTACAAGCTACTACACTCAATATGTGACATGTAAACCCTAATTACTCTACTCATAAGCCCTCATACATATTTTAAAAACCTTAAAACCTAAAACAAAACCATAAACCCTAGTTTGACCTTAAACCTACAAATTAAGCCCTAAAACCTAAAACTAAGCCCTAACCACCAATCCTAAACAATAAACTATAATCCTAAAACTAATCCTAAACCTTAATCTACCTTAAACCTTAACCCTAGCTCGAAGAAAAACCTTAAAAAGCATAAACAAACCTTAGTTCTACCCAATTACCTTTTTCCCTCCAAAATGACCCATTTTAAACATAAGCAAGCACTCTAACACCTCAAGCACCTCAATGACACACCTACTTCAGCTCCTATGTAGCTTACAAGCACATCTAATTCATAACTTAGCTACCAAGTTGGCCACATCACCTCTCTTTTCCTCTTTCTTAACCGCGGCACCACAAGGACCAAACAACACCTCAAGGCTAGTTTCTAGCTTATGTTACTCATCCTATAGCCTCTCCTCATCATCTCCTAGCTTCTACACATGTCTTAAACTTGTCCCCTAAGTTTTCTTGGCCACCAAGGTGATTTCACACCTATATAAAGGGTGTAAACCCTTTCATTTCAACTCACACCTCAATTCTTTCTTTCTAATCATCAATGGAGTCCAAGGTCTGATCAAGAGCAACAATAGAAGTCCCAAGATCAGAATACAAGTGAAGAAACCAAGTCTTGAAGCCCCAGAGTTGTTATTCTAGGCGTACGAAGCTAAAAGTCTCCATTTCGACTCGTTTCCAAGCAATAAGCTTAAAACCAAGTTCCATAAGCTCACATTCTATTTCCATACTTTTATAATCATCATATAATCATGCTTAAACCATTTTAAAAAAGCTTTGAACTCAAAAACATATGTGTTTTACCTTTTTGATACCGAGCTCATGAAACCCTAATTTCATGTTTTTACTTAATCTATAAGCTAAACTTGTAAGATGTTATTATAATCTATCCTAATAAGCTTATCTAACAATATTATAAGTACTTTATTAAGTCTTGAAAGAATTGAGCTTAAAACCCGAGCGTTTTCATTTTAAAACCCTAATTTGACCCGTTTTGATTTCTAGCTTAACGAATCATTATTTTGAACTTTTGTTACATTAAACCTTCATATTTTAGCTTATATTAATAAGCTATAACCTGTAAATTACTTTTCATATTGAAAAATATCATTATTATAGATTTTGGACTAAAAACGATACATTTTTCATGCAAAATGGTATATATCGTAACTTTCTGAAACTTATAACTAAGGGGACTGAAAATGTCATTTTATCAAAGTTATAACTATAGGGGTCTATTATGTCACTTTACAAAATACAATGTTTACTTTGTACATCTTTTAAACTAGAAGGACTAAACTTGTAAAAGTGAAAACTCCAAGGGTATATTTTGTCATTTTTCATTCTTAAGGGTCTAAAATGTAACATCTTGAAAAAGTGTAAAAATGTGTTCAAAACCTTATAAGACATAACTTTAATTAACGCTTGACGTGCTTATCATTTCCAGTTATTGAGCAAAACGCTTAAAACCGACTATGTTATAACTATTATATAATTCATCATCGATGTGCTTTTAAAATTCCTGTCCCGAATCTATATCGTATCACAATACTAGGGAGCTTCATATTAAGGGGGTTTCATCTTGGTATTACATTCTGACTGAGTTGTTGGGTTTATTATTTAAAGTGCCTTAGCTCCTCAAACGTTTACTGAATGACCTCTGAATTATGATGGCCCGAACGGTGATACAATATTACCTTTAAAAACAAGTTAAAATAACCAAAAACGAACTTAAAATGCCAAATATATGCTTGTTTTGCTAATTGTATTATGCAGGAATAGATATCTAAGAAAAGGACGAAAAATGAAGCCAAAACGACAAAACCGGACACGGAATGGAAAAGCATGGAAAAGACAAAGACAAGACAAAGCCCAAGTGTCAAAAAGTCAACCAAAGTCAACCTTGACAAATCCAAAAGTCAACAAGTGAAGAAAAATAAGTTTAGGGGCCAAACTTGCCAATCCCTAAACTTATTTAATGAAGAAATAAGAAGAAAAATCTTGTGAGGGCCCATTATGTCAATTCCCTAAAGTATAAACCACAAGGGGTGTTTCTGCCAATAGCAAGAAGTTATAACTAACAAGGACTCAACTTGCAATACCATATATAACTCTTGGGGGGTGAAACTGCCAACACCCCAAACTTTTAATAACACAAGGACGTATGATGCAACAACCACATACACCTTGGAGGACCAATCTTGACAAAACCCCAAACCCTCACCCCAATCATGTTGGCAATCCATAAACCCACCAAATTCATCAAGGGTTAATATACTTCGACTTGGGCACAAAGGCAAATGGAGGGCCAGGATTGTTTTTGTCTACACTCTCACAACAAACACAAGGTGTTTTTGTGTCTACAAAGTAACACACCAGCAAGAAGACAAGAAGACCAAGGAGGAACCCTAGCTCGTTTTTTTTACTATTTAAGCATTGTAAGCCATTGAGGCAAAAGGGTGGTGTTAGTTTTTTTTAGAAGAGTTAGTTATCTTAGTGTGTAATTTCTTTGAGTTCAGTTTTTTAAACTTTTATGTACTTTCCTCTTTTAAGATTAATGAAAAGTGAGTTTTATGTTCTATTGTTTGTTCAAGATCCTTAAGATATTGTAAGTCATATAAGCTATTAATACAACCTTTCTTATAAACTGTTTTTAAAACCTGTTAATCAAAAATTTAAGAAAAATTCAAAAAGTTTGTTTTTCCTATATTGTTCTAAGTATTTGTACTTCTTTAAACTCATATAAGCTCTCAATATAAGCCATTTATAATCTGTTTTTAAACTTTTATACAAAAATTTAAGGAAAATTTAAAAGAAGGAAAAAAGGTACTGTTTGATCAAACTGTGGATGAATGAGCAATAATGGATGGCTCATTGGTTGCTTAGTGTAGCTTATTTATAAGCTAATGGGTAGGTTTAGAGCTTATTAGGTTTCATTTAATCCTGTTTTGAGCAAGGATAAAGGTACACTTCTTTTTAAACTTTTGCTTAAAAGTTACTGTAGCAACAGCTTATTTGTGCTTATTCTTAGCTTATTATTATTTGTCTTACTTGTTTATGTCCTTTTTATGCTTATTAATGCTTGATTGATCTTTGTTTTCAACAATGAGTGCTTAAATCAGTTTTTATATGTCTTAAAATCAGTTTTAAAAACTTAAAGGGGTGTTTGGTTTAAGTCTAAAATGGGTCAAAACAGGCATGACATGGGTTGTGGCCATTTGGCCAAAGTTGGTTATCATTTTTTAGCTTATTAAAGTCTGTTTTCCAAAAATTTTAAGTTTAAAAACTGTTTTTCAAAGTTTTCTAAGTTGTTACCAAAACTGTTGGTTTTTAAAGAGAAGCCCAAAGTGCTTATTTGGACAAGCACTTGGAATCCTGAGTTAAGGGTTCAAATTTGTGTCATTTGTGAGTGTAAAACTAACTAGCCAAAGTCTTAAGTGTTCCTTGTGTTTAGTCCACATTCTGTCAACATTTCTTTTAAGTTTTTCAAAAGCCAAATGGTTCATTTCTTTTTGCAAAATTCAGCAACTTTAAATTGTTTTTAGAGGCTTAAAATTTGAGCATAAGCTCACTTTAAGCCATTCTTCATCTGTTTTAACCTAGCTTTTTATTTTGAGCTTATTTGACAGCTTATTTTAAGCTGTCAATATAAGCCCTTTGACTTTAGTCCATTTCCCCTGGTGCTAGACACCTTTTTCAAGCCCCCCTTTTAGCTTATTTGTCCATTAAGCCCTTAGATATTTTTAGCTTTTTAGACTACCCCTAGGTCCAACTATAAGCCCTAACAAGCTCAGCCCTTAGTTTGGCCCCTAGGTAGCTTATTTTTAAGCCTAAAGTAGGGGCTTGACCTGTTTTACTTAGCATAGTGTAGGAATTGCTTATTTTCTTTCTAGCTTATTTAGTGCTTTTTGATTGATGCCTTTGTGTCCTTAGTTGCCTATTAAGTAAGTTAGTGGCCTGAGTTTGCTTGTTATCCTCTTTCTTTGCTTATTGGGTATTTAGATAAGCCATTTTTGCCTTAAAAACACCCTAGCAGTACTAACTCCAAAGTTAGTACTGCTGAGTGCATAAGCTACTTCTAGCTTATTGAGCTTATCTCACTTGCTTATTTGTGCTCCTAGTAGTTCATATCATTTGTGTGTTAAGTGGTGTGAGCTCATTTCCCACTTTGCTTGCTTATTTTTGTGTTAACAGTCAAGAAGTTAAGCCACTTTTTGCCCTTAAGCTTAATTTAAGTTTCTGTCTAGTTTAGCTTTTCTTAGCTTATTTAGTTGCTACGTTTTAGCCCATTAGTGCTTATTTAGGATAGGTTAGTTAATTCTTTTAGCTTATTAGTTTAAATTCTAGCTTATTAATCCAACAAGTCAAAAGACTTAGCCATTTTTTGCTTTTAAGCTTGTTTAAGCTTCTGTCCATTTTTAAAAGCCCTTTTTCAGCTTATTCTTAGCTTTTCAAAAAAAGTTGTAGTTTTAAAAATTGTTAAGCTCAAGGAGCTTAACAAGTTTGGTTAAAAAAGTTTTTGAAAAAAAAAGAGAGGAGACAAGGGGTGACCCGGGTGAGCAAGGCTCGAACCCGGGCCTCTACCCTCGATACACCTCTCTTTTGTAAACAAGTGTTACCGCTGCGCCCTTGGGACTTCTACGTTAGAGTCCCAAGTGGCTTTGTATTTAAGGTGTTTTTTCACCTTAAAGCTATAAGCTGTTTTCAGCTTATTTTCGGGCTTATTTATAAGCCAAATTTTGGTTTCTTATTTTTCGTAGGTTAGTTATAGTGTCAAGTAATTTTAGTAAATTTTTCAGAATTTTTAAAAACAGTTTAGTATTTTTTATAATTTAATTTAGTTAAAAGTTTTAAAAACTCATAAAAAATACAAAAATTATCAAAAAAATATTTTTCTTTTTTAGAAAATTTTCTTTAGTCATATATTTCGTAGGAAAAATATAAAACCTTTCGTAGGGTTAATTTTGCAACTTTTTGATTTTTAAAGAACGGGGCTCGGGTGCGGGTTTTGTCTTGACTCGTTTTTGGGTCAAACGACCTCCGTTTTCAGTCTAGTCTTTTTCATTCTTCATTATTAGTTCCCTAGAGTAGTTTAGAAGTAAAAATTTCTTCGTAGGGTTAATTTTAAAGATTTTAGGTTTTTGACCCTTTGTTCGGGATTCGTGCTCTCGTTTTTTTAGCTTAATTTCATAATTTTTAGGTTTTTCTTAATCGTTTTTGTTTGTTATTGTTTAATTTAACTTTCCACACTCTCAAATCATTTCTCTCATTCAAACTCCAATCTTCCGACTGTATCGATTTTGCAGCACAGCCTCGTTGGGGATAAACGACCCGGGAACATTATATACTACTTCCTGGTTTCATTGATTTTGTTTTTAGACTATACTTAATATATATTTTATATTTTATTATATATTATATATTAAAAGGTTTGGTTTAAAAATTACTAATCAGCAATTTTTAAACGAACTTTATTTGCATGTCTTTCATGTTGTTGCAGGTAAGCATGAAGCTGATCAACATTGGTAGTATGCAAGTCTTTGACCAATTTATGGCGGACATTTATGGGAGGGGAAGGAGTGAGTTTATGAAGTATGTGTGTGTGTCTAAGAGATGAACAGTAATGAAATATATTAAATTTTCATTTATATATATAAAACCTTTAATATTAAAATGTAATCTGTTCTAATAGTGAGGGTTTGTTTTGTCAATATTTACGGGACCACAGTGCAAAGTTTTAGACACTTTATATAATATATGGTTGGGACTATTTGATCGCTGAACGAATGATTCCCCGCACGAAACCTTGCGCTATTGTTTTCAATATTTTCGCTCACAATGAGTATTCACTGATAATCTTTCAGAAATATTTTATAACCTTTATAAAATATTTGTTATTCATTTGTGAACCGGTTTCGCCTCGTTCCGACATGCAGGGATTTAAGCTCGAGTATTCGCGTTATCAACACGCTTTTAATTAAAATGATGCCTACTTTCTTAATATATTTATTAAATAACTACTGATACCTCCAAACAATTTTAATTCGTTTGTGGGTCCGCGGTGTTCTGTTGTACGGAACTGTTTACGTGTTGTTTTAGCCCTTTTGGCTGTTTCCAGGTTCGGGAAAACTGAAACGTTGTAGGAATGTCATTTCACCTCACCTGCTTAGCGTCCGAGTCTGAATACGTGCTTCTAGATGATCGTTCTTTATAAGTAAGCCAGCCCCTCACGACGTCAAGATTGCTCGTCATATCAAAATTTTCAACATTCTCGGATGTTAAATTATAGCCCCCCTGCGACGCTTTAGGCTCCAAATTGTTAATGCTCCTCTCGATCCTGCCCCTTCTTTATTTTATTAGCAATGATTGGATCATGATCATAGACCGTTGGATCACATCTAGCTCACACGGATTGCCAGCGTGGCAATCCGTGATGTGACAGCTAGTATGCTTCTTTTGTGAGTGACTTGAGTGTAAAAATCCCTTCCTCTTGTGTTTCCTTCATTATCCATGATCCTCACTTGATGGGCTTGACCAATAAGATGCGTTTGATGACGTTTTTACCCTGCCACTATAATGCTTATCACTTGAATTAGCTTGCCCCGTATCCAATTGTGATTTTCCCCTTGATTTTTGACCTGGGTAAACGCGAAGAAGAAAGGTGAACAATAAAAAACTGTTTTTCTCGCGTAAAAATTTATATCAAAAGGATGCGTTTGATTTTCGTTGACCCTGGTGGTGTGGGTTTTGACTTTTTGGCTTATAAATGGGTTTTGGGCTGGGTGTTGAGATTGGGCTTGAACTTTATGTTTTGTTATAAGGAAGTAACGGGTGTTAACTCTTATAAATAAGAGTTAACACCGTTAGGGTTTAGGGATTATTTTTGAAATTTGGTAAATATGAGGGACTGATTTGGAAATTTTAGATTTTGTCTTTTTGTGTTGACCATGTTTGACTTGAAGGCTGACCACTGTTGACTTTTGATAGATTTCTCCCGGCTCTTTGTGTGCTCTTCCGTTCCCGTGTTCGTGTTTGCCCGGTTTTAACCGTTTTCTTGAGATTTTTGCAATATTCACACCTACACAATCACAAAGACAAAACAAGCAATATTCAAGCATTTAAAGCACCATTTTGTCTTTTTAGGACTATTTTTAGAGATCTCATGTCATTCATCTATTTGAAGACTTCCCAATAATGGAAGTTCTTTTAGATCATCATTCATTTGCAATTATCAATCAAACATCATGTAATATGTAGAGGTTATATGGGTTATTTCTAGCGGGTTAGAATATAGGTTTTATTGTTGTGTTGAAAGGGATGTTAGGTTGGTTCTACCTTGATCTAGAACTTGGTATTTAGCTTTGTACCGGATGAAGTGTAAGCGACGATGGGTTGGTTCTACCCGGTGTGTAAGAACTCGGTATTTAGCTTTGTACTGGAAAAAGTGTAAGCAACGTTGTGTAAGGTTTTCTCCGCCGAGAAGGGAGCTTGTTGATCTAGTGAAGTTACTCTCGAGTTGGGTACTTGGGAAGTGGAGTAGGGCGAAAAGGAGCTCCGTGACCGAACCACTATAAATCATTGTGTTCGGTTTGATCTCTATTTTATTTATCGCTCTTTATTTATTTTATGCTTATGATTGTGTTATGAGTTGATGTTTATGATTGTGTTGTGACTATGTGCTTATTCTATGTTTTATATTGTTCATATAGTCATAGACTATATTTGGTACGTTTCATATTAAGTCACTGTTGTTCGGTTATTTGATGTAAAAGATTTAATATTTTAATCAAAAATGTATTCACCCCCTCCTACATTTTCAACAATTAGTATCAGAGCGGGTGGCTCTAGTTTTCAAAATCGAGCATGATCCATGTATCAAATTATTCAAAAAACGGGACTTAATATGAAAAGTATGTCGATGTTTCATTCTTAGATATCTTGATTCTTGAATATCTTTGTTATACAAGCTTGAATAATGATCAAAATTTGTTATATAAGTTTACCTCAAAGCCTACCAAGTGTTAAACCATTTCGTCAGGTCAAATATGCGTTTTTAGAAAAATCGATCCGACCGGCAGTTCTGTTCGCTAACAAAGCCTGTTCCATTTGGCAAAGGAACCAGCGGACTCAGTTCTACAGAATGTTTTTCAAATTTTTGATCAACTTCAAAGGTCGTAAAAACTTTACTGTAAATTCGTACGAGTCGTGCCACCTACCGTTTCTAAGAGAATTGAGTCTAGTTTCTAATAAAATAGGTTAGAGGATCTGATTAATAGTTTAAGTAAGTCGAAATTTCAAAATACTACAAAGTGTCTAAAATTTCAAGTTTCGTATTAACATAAAAACTCAAACTTTTGAGTCGAGCAATTTGAGTTGGTATCATTTGGTCATTTATACATCCTTCTTTAAAATAAAAGTATTTTGGTCACTAGTCAAGCTTGGTATACATCATCATACTCATCGCTAGGCGAAAAGAATTTTTCGTATGCTATGCTAAATGACTAGTTGCTTTAATTTGCATTGCTTATATTTCTTGATCATATGCGTATTTCTTGTTCTATTTGAGCTTGCTTATTTTTGAAACATAATTGTCAATCTTGTTTTGTATGTTCCTTCGCTTGTATGTCAATTTAGATACTTAAAGGAAATAATACGGTTTCTAAAGGGGTGTTTGGGTTAACTCATAATTTTGTCACAAATGTTTTTTTTGGTAAATGTTTTGGTAACTCACATTAGTAAAATTAATGACTTGATGTGTGATGTTCTATATGACTACTTATTTGCTTTGTTTACATCTTATCTTTGCGTCTTGCTTGTTTATGGATCATAAGTGCCTTGTTTGGCATATTTGCTTATTTGTTTTCATCTTCATGTTTTCGCACAATAGGGGTTATGCTAGGTCTTGTGCTCCTCATATAAACATATATATCTTTCTTTGCATATGTTATATCAAAATCATAGATCATCTCAATTACTTAGTAAAACCTTGAGAATAAGTATGCTAGATAAGTGTTCTGACATATATCGTCATAAAAATTGTACACATCAAAGTGGGATTGGCAACTTGATTGTTTCATCCGAAATACTCAAGTAAAGATGAAGTGTAGTGATGTCTTGTTGTAGTTTTAGAAAATATTTTTTTTCAAAGCAGGTCAAAGTAATAAGTTATTGTTTTGGTTAAAACAGGTCAAAACTAGTGTTTGGCAAAACCCATAAAGAACGGCTCCACGGTTCACTTAGACCAAGTGTGCATTTGATATTGAAGTATATATTTTATGAACAAATTCTGAAAGTTTTGATGTTATGAAGTCGAGTTCGGTCAACTTATCCATATATAAAATCGGGACAACAAGTTTTGTAGAAAATGGGTCATTTTGGGAATTTTATTTAAAATCAACCATATGAAGTTAGAACTTGTGCCACTCGCCATGTTAAAGGCAATTGAGTCTAGATAGTCTCAAATGTTGATTTGTAGTTTCTAAAATAATAACAAAAGGTTATTTTTTGGTCATGGCGTTTTCGCCAAAAGTTTTAAATATTGTTGGTCTTGTTGAAAAAGAAGCATTTCAAAAGTACTTCATTAAAATTATCTACACATTTTGATGTTGCCACTTTATCCTTGTCGATCCTCTATAACCATTAGTTCACCAACTTGTTCTCCATCTACCAAACACCACTAATGCTACGTTCTCCATACTAGTTGTAAATATGATCTTTCCTTCGTTAGTCTATCATGACATCTTGCTTTGCATATACATGTGTTGATTATATGTTCTTGTTTGATCATTTGCTTTTTCGTTATCTTAGTGATTGATAACTATTCGATTAATTAAAAAATACGTAATCCTTGGGAAGGTTTTGTTTTGTTTTTAAATGCTTTTATGCTTGTACTTGTGTTACTAAATGTTAAGGCTTAAACATGACTTACATAATGTTTTCATTAGAAGTAATTTTGTCTCTTATATGATGTCTCGTATGATCTTGTAATTTGTCATTCTGATACATGATGATTTTTGATATGGATATGTCTATGCTTGGTAGTTCTTGTTGCTTGTTGGCATTTCTTATATCTATCCGTATGATGGTCTAATTTTCACATGCTTGAACATGGTTTGTATGATATTTTCATCTTGTTCCTTATATGAGATTGCTACATGATTTATTGCCTCTTTTTCTATTATGTTATGTCAAAGTATTTTTTGTATACTTGTAGAAGTCTAGGATCTTCCTTTTGAAGCCACATTATTTTAATTAATAACCAAAATCGACAAACAAGCGAATGAACAATATAACAAGGTTAATACTTGTGTTTCAGAAATAAACGAACTCAAATGCTATAAGTGAACTTGTGCCCATTTGTTTCCTTTGGCCATACCTTTCGCGTCATAATCTTGTGTTTGGTTGAACTATTTGAAACATGTTCTTGTATGAATGCTCGTATGTCTCATATCGTTTATGTTTGAATTCTTGAATGCTCATTTGTAATCTAAATCGTTTATGCTTTCGGTTGGTTTTTATGCAATTCATGCTTCTTGTCTTTCATTCCCTTCTAGAATTAGGAGCGTTTGGTATAATAGAAAATTATAGGATCTAAGCGATAAATCTTTTCCATGAGCCTTTTGCATTATCAAGAAACTCCATTTAATCACTATCGCAAGCGAAAAATAGGTTTAGAAATCATTTGGAACATTTTTAGAATTTTTAAGATTTGAGGAACCTTGTCTGCAGGGGCCGGTTCCATCTGCAGCAAAGCCGGTTCCATTGAGCCAATGGAACCGCCGATGCCGGTTCTACAGTAGGCATTTTGCCGTTTGGGGTAGTTAACTTTTTAATCCAACTCTTTAATTAGGTTCTTTATACTTGTATTAAGGTCGCGCAATAGTTAGTTTTGACTTATCTAGCTCTTAAGTCCTTCTAAAACTCATAGAATCATCTAATTTTTTCGAACATGAATAGCCTTTTAAAGCTATGTGCACACATTGTCTCTCTCCTTCGCTTAGCTTAAAAGTATTCCTATCTTTGTGTCTATTTCGAACGTGTTTTGATTGCATATTTGTCTATCTATATGTCTACTTGTTAACTCTTTCGTGTAATAATACTTGAATAAGTTTCTTTCGTGCTTGTTGGTATAAATGTTTGAACTATCATGTTGCAAAATGATATTCTTACTTTTTGCATTAAACTTCAAACTAACCCATTTGGAATTTTATAGGATCGATATCTTTATCAAGCTAATTTGTGCTCATTCGCACATTTATCATTCTTTGATTCATATTTTTCATTACATATTCATACATGATCATCGTCTCCACTTTATTAATAAGCATATATTGATAGTTGCTTGCATTGTCATCACTGCCTTCTGCCTCATATTTCACTACTCATAAAGTCATCATTTCTATCACCTTAATTGCCTCATCAACCAACAAGGTAAGGTTTAGTGAGAAGACCTTTTTACTTCTATCAATATTGAGTCATCCAACGTGTCTTTCTCACAAGAATCATCATGAATCTCTCCACTACCACCACCATAACCACAACCTACTAGTAACTCACAACTAATTCAACCCATGAAGGTTAAATCACCTTTCACATATCCTAAGACTCATAATTAACTTTTGCCAAAACCCAAGTGAGTTTCGTAATGAAATGCGTCTCATTCTCAACCACACCCTTAAAACCTTTAAACCTCTCCATCAAAACCAACCACGATGATGCAAGTAGTAGGATTATACTTTTTATTTTACTTTTAATTTACTTATCTAGGAGTTTCTTTTGAAAAATCATATTGCATTCTAGTTTTAGTGAATCATATTGCATCATATATACATTTTATTATATATGACTTCGTCAAAAGATGAAGTATATATATTTTGCACTAATATTTTTTTGTAGGTTCAAATATACACTTTAGTGTGTATGGCATTCTTGTCTATGCACGAAATTTGCCTTTTCATATTATTTCCTTTTTGGTTAAATCATATACTCGATGCAGTATATGGCATACTTATCTTCGAACAAAGTTTGCATTTATTAATTTTCTCTTGTAGGTTCAAGCGTATACACTTTGCGGTATATGGCATAAGGATGAAGTTTGCATCATTCATTTTCCCTTTTGTAGGTTCATTTTTGACGCCCTCGAGCAAGGGGAGCATTCGTCAAGAAATCATATTGGGTCGTCTATACACTCGTTGTATATGACATATTTGTCTATGAATAAAAGCTATTATTGCACTAATCTTTTGTTTTGTAGGATCATACTTGACGCCCTTGAGCAAGAGGGAGCTTCTGTCGAACTTTCATAGCATGCATCTTATATACACTTTGTTGTATATATTTTACTCGTCTAAGAACGAATCTAGTTTGCACTAATTTTTACTTATAGCTTTTTAATCGTATCTTGACGCCTCAAACAAGGGGGAACTCGTCAAGGGGGAGCATGCACGCATTCATCATCATTTTTACTCTTCGACAATCCTTTACGTCTCGACCAAAACAAAGATGTCATTTTCTTCATCATATAGTTATATATTTGTATATGTTGCACGAAACTAACATTTTTGTAGGTTAAGCTTTCAAATTTGATCCATTGACCCGCAATAAACCAAGGACAATAACCAAGGGGATGAAACAACATAAGGCGTTTAAGTAGACATTTTAACTTCACTAGGGATGATGCAAGCTCGCCTTTTCGGGGAGAAATGAAGTTAAACTCCAAGGGCACACCCTTTTTGTTTCGACAAAAGGGGGAGAAGAGTGTAAACAGAGAAGGTAATGTAAAGGTAGTACGCGAATACAAGTAACTTTACATTTTACGATATATTACGTTTACACGTTTGTTTGTCATCATCAAAAAAAGGGGAGATTGTTAGTGCATATATTACAATATTTAATCTACACAGTCTCGTTTGTTTTGTTGATAACAAACACAAAACTTGTAATACATATCATAAAATGTACAAGTTACTCTTAATCATATTTTGTATCAATACACATCAACACATCTCCACGTCTTGAGTCCTCGTATGTTACAACACAGGTTCGTACATGTTTGTTATGTTGTATTATGATCAAACATCATTTCACATTTTGCATTCACAAGTATTTTTATATAAATGCATAACTTTTAGTCTGACAAACATTCAACTAGACTTTTTATTTTTACAAGCTTACTTTTTTTAAGTAATTTACATCATACATTACATAATTTAAATCTTAAAAGATCTCTCAAAGATTACACAAGATTTTTTGGATCTGATGAACAGTAGCCGGTTCCATTAGAGTGTCGCCGGTTCCCTTTGATTTACAAAGCCAGTTCCATTGCTAGAGTAGCCAGTTCTGTTCAACTTTTTCATATAAATAGTAGAGCCTTTCCAATCCGTTTTTCATCACTTTTAACACACTTTCTCCACCATTTTTCACACATATAGATCTGTAAGAATGCATCCATAAAACCACATGATCATAATGCATCTAACTCTCATTTTGTTGTAAGCATACACCCGAAATGATCCACCAAATCAAGCAACAAGATCTTCCCATCCACATCCATCAAAGCAAGACTTCTTGCCTTTTCCATCCATCATCAAGCATGTACATAAAAAAATCTACAAGACTAGAGATCTCATGTCATTCATCCATTAGAAGACTTCCCATCAATAAAATTTCTTTTAGATCATCATTCATTCATTTGCATTTATCAATCAAACACCATGTAATATGTTGAGGTTATATGGGTTATTTCTAGCGGGTTAGAATATAGGCTTTATTGTTGTGTTAAAAAGGATGTTAGGTTGGTTCTACATTGATCTAGAACTCGGTATTTAGCTTTGTACCGGATAAAGTGTAAGCGACGATGGGTTGGTTCTACCCGGTATGTAAGAACTCGGTATTTAGCTTTGTACCGGAAAAAGTGTAAGCGACGTTGTGTAAGGTTTTCTCCGCCAAGAAGGGAGCTTGTTGATCTAGTAAAGTAACTCTTGAGTTGTGTTGGGATTAAAAGACTTCAAGATGATTCTTAAAGTTACTGCTTCTCAGGTAGATATTAGTGTTGTCAAGCATAACTTAGTGCTGCTCGTAATACTAATGAAAGTTATGCTAAGTAGTTAGTACTGGTAGTATAAAAGTTACTACTGCTAGTTACTACTGTTAGTATAAAGTTACTGCTGCCAGTAGAAGTTAAGACTACTCAGAGATGAAGACTGAAAATAACTGCTAGTACAAAAGTTAGTACTGCTAGTGTATGTTAGTACTACTAAAGTAAACTTCTAAGTAGTTAATGTTGCTTGTGCTCAGTTACAACTGTTGAGTGATTACTACAGCTAGAAGGATTATGCTGACAGAGAAGAAATCAATGACTTATCAGAGAAGAGATAAAGATTGATTAGAGAACAAGAATACTTACGAAGATAAGTGTTAGTTATTTATAAAGAAGATATGTATAACTTATTTGTTTAAGAGATTATGTTTGCTTATAGAAAAGATCATGATAACTTAGAAAAATATTATAAGCCTTATAGGACTCCTTGGTGTATAAAAGGAGGTCCTAGGGCATAATGTTAGATACACATATTTGATATTCGTAGCTTCAAGGTTTTGTAAACCTTAACACTATTAAGAGTGTTCGTTTTATATTGAGGCTAAAAGTTTGATAAACTATTGTTATTAATCTTGTTCTTTAATGTTTTCATTAGAATTATTCTTAGTATCATAGACTAGATTCCGCATAGTCTTTGATATATTCAATCAAGATTTCTACCATAGTTGTCTTGGATTTATTCAATACAACTAAGCCTTTTACAACCTAAGCAAGATCTATTCAAGTGGGATCAACAAGTGGTATCAGAGCTTGTTGAGAAACTTTGAATAAGAAGAAATAACTACACATACCAGATCTATTTGTTTGTGAAAACATAGAGGCAGTATCTTCACCAATGGTTTCTGCTGCAAAACTTCCAGTGCTCAATCCAGGTGAATTTGAGCTTTGGAAAATAAGGATAGAACAGTACTTCCTAATGACAGATTATGCTCTTTGGGAAGTAATAGTAAATGGAGACTCACCTCCACCAAAGAGAACTATTGATGGTGTTGAGCACATATCCTCCTACATAGAGGAGAAGTTAGCAAGGAAGAATGAGTTAAAGGCAAGAGGTACACTGTTGATGGCTCTTCCAAATGAACATCAACTAAAGTTTAATACCTACAAATGTGCCAAGACTCTGATGGAAGCCATAGAGAAAAGGTTTGGAGGTAATAAGGAGTCAAAGAAAACTCAGAAGACACTTCTAAAGCAACAGTATGAGAATTTCAATGGATCAAGCTCAGAAGGACTTGATCAAACCTATGATAGGCTTCAAAAGCTTATCAGTCAGCTAGAGATTCTGGGTGAAACTATTTCTCAAAAAGATATGAATCTGAAGTTTTTAAGAAGTCTCCCATCAGAATGGAAGACTCATACCTTGATCTGGAGGAACAAACCTGATTTAGACACCTTGAGCATGGATGACCTATACAATAATTTGAAGATTTATGAAACTAAAGTTAAAGGGTCATCAAGCTCAAACCAAAATTCACAAAATGTGGCTTTTGTATCTTCCAATAACACTGACAGTTCCAATCAAGCTCATGGTTCTAACTCTACCAATACTGATAGTATGAGTGATTTTGTGATCTATTCTTTCTTTACAAACCAATCCAATAGTCTACAATTAGATAATGAGGACTTACAATAGATTGATGCTGATAACTTGAAAGAGATGGATCTAAATTGGTAGATGGCTATGCTGACCATGAGATCCAGAAGATTCCTAAATAAGACTAGAAGGAAGATTAGTGCCAATGGTTCTGAGACCATAAGGTTTAACAAATCAAAGGTGGAATGCTATAACTGTCATAAAAGGGGCCACTTTGCAAGGGAGTGCAGGGCTCCAAGCAAGAACAGGAACAGAGAACCTTTAAGGAGGAACGTGACAGTGGAAACAACAGAGACAAAAGCTTTGGTGGCTCAAGATGGACTTGGGTATGACTGCAGTGACTAGGCTGAAGAAGGACCTACAAACTTTGCACTTATGACATATACATCTTCAGGTTCTTCAAGTTCTTCAAGCTCAGATTTTGAGGTATCTACTTGTTCTAAAGCATGTTTAAAATCTTATGAAACTCTCAAAGAACATTATGATAATCTGACAAAAGATTTTAATAAGTCTCAATTAAATGTAGGAGCTTATAAAGCAGGTCTAGAATCTGTAGAGGCTAGACTAGATGTGTATAAAAAGAATGAGGTTGTTTTTGAAGAGGACATAAAGATTTTAAAACTTGATATTAAGTTGAGAGATAATGCACTAACAGAGCTTAGAAAGAAATTTGAAAAAGCTGAAAAGGAAAGAGATGATTTAAAACTTACCTTAGAAAAGTTTGAAAATTCATCTAAGAATCTAAGCAAACTGTTAGAGATTCAAGTAAGTGATAAGTTCAAGACTGGTGTGGGGTATGATAGTCAAGTGGTTGATAGTCAAGTGTTTGATAGTCAGGTGAATGATAAGCACAAAACAGGTGAAGGGTATCATGCAGTTCCACCTCCCTACACTGGGAACTTCATGCCCCCTAAACCTAATTTGGTACTTGCTGATGAGGAAGAATATGTTTTTAGTGAGTCAATAACTAGTGTGCCTGCAGTTGCAACTAGTAAAGTTAAGACTAGTGAGTCAAAACCTAAGTCTGTTAGTGAACCACTTATTGAAGACTAGATATCTAACAGTAGGATGAGAATGAGACTGAGTTTAAGTCTAAACAGAGAAAACCTAGTTTTGCTAAAATATAATTTGTTAAATCTAATGAGCATGTGAAAACACCTAGGGAGTCTGTTAAGAAGGTAGAGAATAATAAACAAGCTAAATACCCTAGGAAAAATAGTCAAAGTCCTAGAGGTAATAAGAGAAACTGAAATAATTTGATTTAACTCACAAGTTAGGGAAGTAATTTTGAGTTTAAAAAATAAAGTTGTTATGAAATGTGCAGTTTGTAATCATTTTGATCAAAGATTTTGATTTCTATGGAAAAGAAAATGATGGAAAAAAAAACCTATATGGAACAAATCCTAGAAGTGAATCACTGAAATTTCTCAAAGAATGACTCACCCCATCTCCAAAAAGAAATTTTGGTTCCAAAAGCTAATAAGTCTCTAACGAACTGGCATTTAAAAACACTTAATACTGTCTGGCAAAACTTTCAAAAGCAGCAGAATCTGTTAATACAGTTAAACCAGTTAATATTGCTACCCGAGACAACGTAAATAGTGTAAGCACAACATTAAATGTTTTTAAATAGAGCAATTAAACATGTTAGAAGGCCCTTTAACAAATCTACAACAAATAAGAATAGTAATTTAAATGAAAAAGTTAATACTGTTAAGGGAAATATTGATAAGATCGTTTATAGCTCAAGATTGATTAGATCTTATATATCTAGGATGAAAAATAACAATGATTGATAACACGCAGCGGAATAATAATGAACACAATCAAAGTTATCATAAGGTTTTCTTTATTGAACGTTCCCCTATTACCCCAACTATAATTTGGGGCTACACCAACTAACTATGGTGTACTATTCGACTCTCATCAGTCGACTTGCTATCTAACTATCTAGACTCTCATTGGGAGAGCTCTAGTTTTCTATGGATGGATATCTAAATCATATGCATGATAATCTCTTTATATAGAGAGATATCAAGGCTTACAACAGAAGATAAGAACAAACAATATATTTAAAACATTTAACAATATATTCTAATATCTTCTGTATCTTTATCATTATAAGGAGATCTTTTGCAATGTGCTCCACCAGCTTGAAGATTTCTATAATTACAAATTCAGTCCTTTTGTTTCATTCTTTTATTTATTTTGTCTCATCAAATCAAGAATCTCAACAATCTTCCCCTATTTGATGATGACAAAACAAACAAAGTCTCGTACGAACTTCATCATAAAGACAAAGCTTCCCCTGAAGTTGAGATGTAATCATCTCCCTGAATGAAACAAAATCTTCAATGCTTCCCCTTGACTTAAGATAAGAATTAGAATCCTTGGACATTGTCACACACATAATAGATGTTAATCATCTCTGTAGTCTTCTTCCCCTTTTGTAATTCATCTAATAGGGTCTTCTAAAGATATGCAACTTGTAAACACTTCCCCTCAAGTGGTGCATGTAGATGGTTAAACATTTAATCAATAATCTTCCCCTGAAACCAATATGTTTACCATCTCTTGAATCTCGAACTATGTAGGCTCTATGTAGTGATCACTGATGAAGAAAATAGAGTATAACGAATTTGATGAAGAAGTTGAATCTCCCAAACTTGTGTCTTATGTCTTGCACTATCCACGTGACGTCGAACTTTTAAATAAATCTGTGAAATATAAGTAGACCGCAACCTCTTGACAAAACCTCATCTTCTATGAGACATATACTAAGTGATAGAAAATGTGAGCATTAAGCACCATAAGAAAAATCACACACTTTTGCTAGATTTTGACAAGCCTTTGTCACACCATTGTAAGCACGAACAGGTTATCTTTAAAGTCGATGTCCTGTCATAAACATGAATTTAAGATATGATAAGACACGCACCTGTGAAACTCAACTACAACATCAAGTAAGTGATAATCAATCATCTTCGTAATCACATCTTCAAATAATCTCCAAAAATACGAGCCATAAACCAATAAGAATAAACTAAAAGAAATTCAGTTCTGTCCAAGATCCAAATCCATCCAAGAACCAAAATCATTCCTTGTACGATATCGGATGACATTAATAGTATAAACATTTTCTCGAACGAAATAAACACCTTCAAATAGTATTAATCGTGCTCAACAGTATTAACATGTAATGAAAGCAGTACTAACTTCCTTGTTCGAACAGTTAGCAATTTTTCATTGAAGCCTAATATAAACCAACCATATACACGAATTAGGGTTTCTTCTAACTTTCCATACCCTAGTACACGACTGTATCTAATTTATAAACAAGCACGCAACATCAGATACCAAACACCAAACACGAATAAACTGAATACATATCAGTTATCCATGTTAACGAAAACTTTCTGTAAGGACCACCATGTTACCTCCACATGCCATAACCAGTGTACCCCATGTTATCAACTACAAATTGCCAACAGTAGCAATTACTTGGCAACATTAACCTTTTATTTTAACAGCATGTACTCGAATCCTTAAGCCCAACAGTTCCTTGGCAGTTTCATGCATATCCATGCTAGAACCAACAGTATAAACCTTCACGTGTTTGAACAAGGTATATTGGTATGATAGAATCTTTTAAGCACAAACCTTGTATACAAATAAAAGTATAATAACAAAAACCAACTATTTCCATCTCCCCATGTGCATGATTCTTGCGTTCAACAGTATTAAGCATGATTCTCCTTTAAAGCCCAAATATTAACAAATTTAAACGAACAGTGTAAACCCTCACGTCCAAACAGTTGTATACTATTAATATTTACTTCCTTGTGCCCAAATAATTTATAAACAAATACATGTGCAAGTGCCATATCTTCTATTTTTATAACCGAATCATATCTTACTTTATAAAAGATCTCTTTGTCATCCAATCATTATTTATTTAAAAGAGAATCTCTTTGTCTCTATATTTTCCTTGAATTCATACCACCACAACGATCCAAGAAGATCACACATCTATTATGTGTGGTACATATCCATTCAGAACATAGAATTCCATAAATGAACCATCTCAGTTAGAAACCAATATAAATAGGCACCCTTAAAGCTCATCAATCACACGTATTTACCCACGACATTACAGCCATAACTCCATACAAATCCCATTTGTACTTTTGACAAGCAGCAGTACAAAGTATAGACGGCAATACTAACATTCGTTGAACATAAACAAGCAGTATTAAAATCTTCCTTGTGCAACGTGTTGTTACAACTTCTTGTAATATCATTAATCTTCTTCTCTTATGCCCCTTAAATCATGAACATAACCATACGCGTGATGTACAATATCTTAGATTTGCGTCTTCACTAGCAAACGATGCAACAGCAGCTAGTAACGAGACAACAACAGTAGTAAAACATGAAGATTCGACACTAGTAATCATGCTACTAGGGTTCATCATCACCCCCTTGGGTAACTCACCATGCCTAGTAACACCACAGACTTCAACTCAAATATTCAAAAAACCCTAAGTTTGTTAAACTGCATCGTAAACCCTTCAAAAAACCCCCTTGAAATCCAAAAAACATTCACCAATTGTATTTGCATACCAATACATGTAGAGAGGACATAAAGATGTTGTTATGGCAGCTACTTCGAAACCCTAAAGAAAACTTTTACCACAAAAATGATTTCTTGAAGATTAGTGTTTTTAGGGTTTCTTCAAAACCCTTGTAGATCCTAGATCGAGAGCCACGAGGCTCTGATACCAATTGATAAGATCGTTTATAGCTCAAGATTAATTAGAAACTTATTATATCTAGGATGAAATTAACAATGATTGATAACACACAGCGGAATAATAAAGAACACAATCAAAGTTATCACAAGGTTTTCTTTATTGAACGTTCCCCTATTACCCCAACTATAATTTGGGGCTACACCAACTAACTATGGTGTACTATTCAACTCTTATTAGTCGACTTGCTATCTAACTATCTAGACTCTCATTGGGAGAGCTCTAGTTTTCTATGGATGTATATCTAAACCATATGCCTGATAATCTCTTTATATAGAGAGATATCAAGGCTTACAACAAAATATAAGAACAAATAATATATTTAAATCATTTAAGAATATCTTCTAATATCTTCTGTATCTTTATCATTATAAGGAGATCTTCTGATATCTTCATCTTTATCTTCATGT
This sequence comes from Tanacetum coccineum, assembly GCA_026074375.1. NCBI lineage: Eukaryota > Viridiplantae > Streptophyta > Magnoliopsida > Asterales > Asteraceae > Tanacetum > Tanacetum coccineum. The sequence goes on along the minus strand of BQNB010000425.1, from coordinate 122,230 downwards.
GCTTCACCAGCTTGAAGATTTCTGTAATTACAAATTCAGTCCTTTTGTTTTATTCTTTTATTTATTTTGTCTCATCAAATCAAGAATCCCAACAAATATTACTACTGCTGGGCTAAAAGCAGTAGTAAGTAATAATACGGGGAACATTACTACTGTTGGGCCAAAAGCAGTAGTAAGTGATAATAAGGGAAACATTACTAATGCTGGGCCAAAAGCAATAGTAAGTGATAATAAGGGAAATGAGGCTAATGCTGTTAAGGCCTCAACATGTTGGGTTTGGAGACCAAAGCAAAAGGTTTTAGACCATGTCTCCAGACACAATGGTGCATCAATGAACTTTAAAAGATTTGACTATGTTCATGCACAAGGCAGATCCAAGTCTGTAATGGCTTGGGTCCCCAAGAGAGCCTGATTCTCTTACTTTTTGTGCATGGTGATCCACAGCTAGAATTGCAATAAAAAGGAGTCATTGATAGTGGATGCTCTAGACACATGACTGGAAACAAGTCCTACCTCTCAGATTATGAAGAAATTGATGGTGGATTTGTTGCCTTTGGAGGAGATTCTAAAGGAGGTAAAATCACTGGTAAAGGTAAACTTAGTACAAGTAAATTGGATTTTGAAGATGTGTACTTTGTTAAGGAGCTTAAGTTTAACCTTTTCAGTGTCTTATAAATGTGTGACAAGAAAAACAGTGTTCTTTTTACAGACACTGAATGTGTTGTTTTGTCTCTTGACTTTAAGCTACTTGATGAAAATTATGTCTTGCTTAGAGTTCCTAGAAAAGATAACATGTATAGTGTTGATTTAAAGAATATTGTTCCTTCAGGAGGTCTAAATTTCAAAACTATGAACAAACTAGTAAGGGGAAACCTTGTAAGAGGTTTACCTTCAAAGATTTTTGAAAATAGTCATACATGTGTTGCTTGTCAGAAAGGAAAGCAACATAAAGCCTCTTGTAAGACCAAGACTATAAGCTCAATCAGCCAACCATTACAAATGTTGCATATGGATTTGTTTGGGCCAACATTTGTAAAGAGTCTAATGAAAAAGATGTACTGCCTAGTTGTCACAGATGACTATAGTAGGTTTAGTTGGGTTTTCTTTTTAGCACTAAGGATGAAAAATAGTGAAATCTGTTGGGTTTAAAGTTCTTCATGATATAATTAGAGTTACTTGCTTAGGTATATATTGTGTGTCAAGCATACTTAGTGTGCTGGGTAATATATGAAATTATACTAAGTAGTTAGTACTGTAGTTATAAAAGTTTACTACTGCTAGTTACTACTTGTTAGAATATATAGTATCTTTAGTATTAAAGTACTGCTGCTAGTAGAAGTTAAAGCTGCTTAGAGATGAAGATGAAAATATACTAAGTAGTACTATACTAGTACAAAAGTTAGTTACTGCTGTGTCTGGTTAGACTGCTAAAGTAACTTCTAAGTAGGTAATGCTGCTTATGCTCAGTTACTACTGCTGAGTGATTACTACTGCTGGAAGGATTATGCTGACAGAGATGAGATCAATGACTTATCAGAGAAGAGATAAAGATTGATTGGAGAACAAGAATACTTACGAAGATAAGTATTAGTTATTCGTAAAGAATATAAGTACAACTTATTTGTTTAAGAGATTATGTTTGCTTATAGAAAAGATCATGATAACTTAAGAAATTATTGTAAGCCTTGTAGGACTCCTTGGTGTATAAAAGGAGGTCCTAGGGCATAATATTAGACACACATCTTTGATATTCATAGCTTTAAGGTTTTTTAAACCCTAACACTATTAAGAGTGTTCGTTTTATATTGAGGCTGAAAGTTTGGTAATCTGTTATTGATTTTATGTTACTGTTTTATTAGAATTCTTCTTAGTATCATAGACTAGATTCTGCATAGTCTTTGATATATTCGATCAAAGTTTATACCATAGTTGTCTTGGATTTATTCAATACAACTAAGCCTTTTACAAGCTAAGCAAGATCTATTCAAGTGGGATCAACAAGTGGTATCAGAGCTTGTTGAGAAACTTTGAATAGAAGAAACAATCTACACTTACTAGATCTATTTGTTTGAACATGGAGACAGTATCTTCACTAATGGTTGCTGCTGCAAAACTTCTAGTGCTCACTCTAGGTGAATTTGAGCTTTGGAAAATAAGGATAGAATAGTACTTCCTAATGACAGGTTATACTCTTTGGGAAGTAATAGTAAATGGAGACTCACCTCTACCAAAGAGAACTATTGATGGTGTTGAGCAAACATATCCTCCTACAACTGCAGAGGAAAAGTTAGCAAGGAAGAATGAGTTAAAGGCAAGAGGTACACTGTTGATGGATCTTCCAAATGAACATCAACTAAAGTTTAATGCCTACAAATATGCCAAGACTCTGATGGAAGCCATAGAGAAAAGATTTGGAGGTGATAAGGAGTTAAAGAAAACTCAAAAGACACTTCTAAAGCAACAATATGAGAATTTCAATGGATCAAGCTTAAAAGGACTTGATCAAACATATGATAGGCTTCAAAAGATTATCAGTCAACTACAGATTCTGGGTGAAACTATTTCTCAAGAAGATATGAATCTAAAGTGTCTAAGAAGTCTCCCATCAAAATGGAAGACTCATACCTTGATCTGGAGGAACAAACCTGATTTAGACACCTTAAGCATGGATGACCTATAAAACAATCTGAAGATTTATGAAACTGAAGTCAAAGGGTCATCAATCTCAAGCCAAAATTCACAAAATGTGGCTTTTGTGTCATCCAATAATGCTGGCAGTTCCAATCAAGCTTATGGTTCTAACTCTGCCAATACTGATAGTATAAGTAATGCTGTGATCTATTCTTTCCTTGCAAACCAATATAACAGTCCACAATTAAATGATGAGGACTTACAACAGATTAATGTTGATGACTTAGAAGAGATGGATCTAAAGTGGCAGATGGCTATGCTGACCATGAGAGCCAGAAGATTTCTATATAAGACTGGAAGGAAGATTAGTGCCAATGGTTCTGAGACCATAGGGTTTAACAAATCAAAGGTGGAATGCTATATCTGTTATAAGGGGCACACTTTGTAAGGGAGTGAGGGCTCTAGGCTGAGAAACAGGACAGAGACATGTAAGTTGGATTGTGATAGTGGAAAACACAGAGAGAGGACAATAAAGCTTGGTTGGCTCAAGATGGACTTGGGTATGACTGGAGTGACCAGGCTAAAGAAGGACCTACAAACTTTGCACTTATGGCATATACATCTTCAGGTTCTTCAAGTTCTTCAAGCTCAGATTCTGAGGTATCTACTTGTTCTAAAGCATGTTTAAAATCTTATGAAACTCTCAAAGAACATTATGATAATCTGACAAAAGATTTTAATAAGTCTCAATTAAATGTAGGAGCTTATAAAGCAGGTCTAGAATCTGTAGAGGCTAGACTAGATGTGTATAAAAAGAATGAGGTTGTTTTTGAAGAGGACATAAAGATTTTAAAACTTGATATTATGTTGAGAGATAATGCACTAACAGAGCTTAGAAAGAAATTTGAAAAAGCTAAAAAGGAAAGAGATGATTTAAAACTTACCTTAGAAAAGTTTGAAAATTCATCTAAGAATCTAAGCAAACTGTTAGAGATTCAAGTAAGTGATAAGTTCAAGACTGGTGTAGGGTATGATAGTCAAGTGGTTGATAGTCAAGTGTTTGATAGTCAGGTGAATGATAAGTACAAAACAGGTGAAGGGTATCATGCAGTCCCACCTCCCTATACTGGGAACTTCATGCCTCCTAAATTTGATTTGGTACTTGCTGATAAGGATGAATACATTTTTAGTGAGTCTATAACTAATGTACCTAATGTTGTAAAAGTGAATCTAAGAGTAGTAAGTCAAAACCTAAGTCTGTTAGTGAACCACTTATTGAAGACTGGATATCTGACAGTAAGGATGAGAATGAGACTGAGTTTAAGTCTAAACAGAGAAAACCTAGTTTTGCTAAAGTAGAATTTGTTAAATCTAATGAGCATGTGAAAATACCTAGGGAATCTCTTAAGGAGGTAGAGAACAATAAGCAAGCTAAATACCCTAGGAAAAACAATCAAAGACCTAGAGGTAACCAGAGAAAGTAGAATAATTTGATGACTCAGAAATTAGGAAGTAATTTTGAGTTAAAAAATAAGGCTTTCTATGTATGTGGCAGTTTTAACCATTTGATCAAAGATTGCGATTTCCATGAAAAGAAAATAGTGGAAAAACATATATGGAACAATTCTAGTAGGGTGAATCACCAAAATTCTCACATATTGACTCACCCTCATCTAAAAAGAAATTTTGTTCCAAGAGCAGTCTTAATGAAATCTGACCTTAAAACACTTAATACTGCTAGGCAAAACTCTTCAAGAGTAGCAGTGTCAGTTAATACTGTCAGACCAATTAATACTGCTTACCAAAAACCAACAGTGAATTGTGCAAGGCCAGCATCAAATGTTTTTAAAGCACATTCACATGTTAGAAGGCCATTTAACAAGTTTACATCAAATAAGAACAGTAATTTAAATGAAAAAGTTAATACTGTTAAGGGAAATGTTACTATTGTTGGGCCAAAAACAGTAGTAAGTGATAATAAGGGAAATGAGGCTAGCTGTTAAGGCCTCAACATGTTGGGTTTGGAGACCAAAGAAAAAAGTCTTAGACCATGTCTCTAGACATAATGGTGCATCAATTAACTTTAAAAGATTTCATTATATTTATGCACAAGGTAGATCCAAGTCAATGATGGCTTGGGTCCCCAAGAGAGCCTGATTCTCTTACTTTTTGTGCAGGGCAATCCACAACTAGAATTACAGGAAAAAGGAGTAATTGACAGTGGATATATTTTTTCTAGATGATTTTTGCGCATATGGTGTCGTAATATTCTAGCACCATAAGTTTTTTAATGTACCATAGTTCATTCAAATATGCCTAGATATGCAGAGGAACCAACTTCAATAACACTCAAGAACATATCCTGTACCCTCTCTTAGCAACAAAGTTTTTAACAACATGAAGAGGCCTACAAAGGGATATTCAGGCTAGGAAGTTGCTCTATTCCCTACTATGCTAGATGTTACTGAACCTTCCACTTCAAGAATCACATCTTCACCTTCCCACTCACCTTCACCTTCACACTCACCTAAACCTTCAATCATACACTCAATGATAATCCCATGCTGCTGCAACACAACCATCACCAACACAACCATCACCTGGAGCAGAACACCACTTTCCTACACCCCATGACTCACCTCTCCATGATGTTCACTCACATGGAAGTGATGAGGGTAGCTTGAAACTTAATGAATTGACAAATTTGGTTACCAAACTTTCTGACAGGATTGGAGTTTTGGAGGATGACTTGAGGAAGACAAAGAAAACCTACAGTTCTTCATTTACTAAGCTCATTCTCAGGGTCACGAAGCTAGAGTCTCAAATCAAGACTGGCAAAACAAGGAGAAAAGCTAGGATTGTTCATTTAAATGATGAAGACATTGAAGATGATTCTTCTAAACAAGGAGGAAATTATCTGATGCAGAAGTTCAAGAGAAAGCAAGTACTGAAACTGAACCTTTTATTCAAGAAGTGACTCCCACTAAAGTCATTCAAGAGCAAGAAAACAATGAGAAAGGGGAGCAAGTGCTTGAAGGTAGTTACTTGCTGGTTGCACCCAACAAGGTACTGCTAGTGAAGTTCCAGTGGTTAGTACTGCTGAGGAAAATCTTAGTACTGCTGGAAGAACTGTTACTTATACAAGAAGGAGTGAAGAGAAAAGGACAAGACAAGATAAGGGAAAAGTAATAATGATATAGTTTGAGCCCAAGAAGAAGTCTAAGAAGGAGCTTGAACAAGAAAGGTTAAGTTTTGTTGAAGCCATCAGACTAGAAGAACAAATGAATGAAGAACAAAGGGCACAGATTGCAAGAGATGAAGAGATTGCTAGACAGTGGGATGAAGAGGAAAGGCAAAGAGCTATGTCTGAAAGCCAAGTCTACTAAGAGATTTAGATAGAAATGCCTTCAGCACATAAGTATCATGCTCTAAAGATGAAGCCAAAGACAGTTGCCCAAGCAAGGAGAAACATGATCAAATACTTGAAGAATCAAGGGAACTATAAGATTAGTGACTTCAAGGAAATGTCTTATAATAAGATTAGGCCAATCTTTGAAAAGGTTTAGGATTTTAATCAACACATTGAGCCTATGGAGCATGGAAGTGAAAAGATGAAGTCTCTTGAAAAGATTGAAGAAAAAGATGCTGATACACAAAAGGAAGTGAAAGAAGTTGCTAAAGAATCTGGAGCAAAAAGAAAGAAATCTCTTCCTAGAAAAAGAAGGATTGTTAAGAGACAAAAGTTGGAAGAAGATGCTAAGAAGGAAGAACTCAAAGGGTTTTTAGATATAATTCCAAGAGAAGAGTTTGCAGAAGATGTTGAATCTCTCTCAACAAAGTATCCAATTATGGATTGGAAGACTTACACTTTGACAGAAAATTTCATGTATTATCAAATCTTCAGAGGAGATGGCAGTTCCAAGAACTATAAGGTTTTGAGTGAGATGCTTGAAGACTTTGATAGACAAGATGTAGAGGAGTTGTACAGATTAGTCAAAGAAAGGTATAGTGCTTCAAGACCTGAAGGATATGATTTGATGCTTTGGGGAGATCTGCACACTTTATTTGAGCCTGATGAAGAAGATGAAATATGGAAGAATTAGCATGAATATAATGTGATAAGCTGGAGTTTATATGATTTTTTTGGTATTCACATTTTACTGATGCATAATGGTATAGCCATAAATATGCTGACAGAGAAGAAATATCCTCTAAGTCAAGAGATGATAACAAAGATGTTGAATAAAAGATTGGAGGTTGATCATGAGAGTTCACAGGCTTTTGAACTTCTAAGGTTTATAAGATCTCAAGTGCAGAAGTAGAAGAGTGTTTGAAAGAATCATCATCAGAAGACAAGAAGATTTAATCCAGAAGAAACTTGGGATTTGAAGATAAATCACAAGTTTAGGGGAGGATTGTTGGGAATAAATCTTCACAAGAGTTAATACTGCCAAGGTATAACTAACAGTACTAATGGAGTTAGTACTGCCAGTACATACTTAGTACTGCCAGAGTTAGTTAATACTGCTAGAAGAATGATTAATACTGCTGATGGTCAAAGCTGCTGACTTGGAGATAAGGATGCATGGAGATAAATAAGGAATGTATATCTTTTATATTTTAGGAAGATTTGTATGTGATTATGATTGATAGTTATCTTGTAAAGGACTCCTTGTGGTGTATAAAAGGAGATCCTAGGTTAAGGTTTTAGATACATATACGCATACGCATACGCATACGCATACGCATACGCATACATAGACACATTCACTTAAGAGATAGAGAATACATCTTAGAGAAAGATTGTAATAGCTTCAAGGTTTGTAACCCTAGTACTATTCAAGAGTACTCATATTATCAATAATATTGAAGCAGTTTGTGATATATTCTTTGTTGGTACTGTTCTATTGCTAAACACTTCTAGAGTATCAAAGTGTAGATTCCGCATACACTTTGATATACAAACAAAGTCTCAATTGTTGTTATTTTGGATTCATCAAAGGTAACAAACACTTTACTACGTAAAGAATCGATCAAGGCGTGGGATCAACAAATTTAACAAAGATTATGTTCAAAAGAGTAACAAGATTCATACCAATTCCAAGAGCAAATTATGGTGATTTCATAAGAATTTCCCAAGAACACTTTATTATATTTAAAGTAGAATCCGGAAACTATGAACACAATCGACTATAGATTCAGAATAACACTACAATGATGCTTCTTAATGGATCCAAATCCGGAAATGGTGATGAACATCAACCAAAACTATCCAACCTCTTCAAAAACTCTGATTATAATGGTGTTGGTCGATGGTGGTGATGGTGGTTGAAGGGTGGTGATGGTGGTTGAAGGGTGGTGATGGAGGAGAGGTTTTGCAAGCCTTTAGCCTCAAAAATAACCCTCTTAAAGGTTCCAAATGAATGGGATGGTTTGTAGTGAATGTGTGTGAAATGAGAGAGATTAGGAGGGTATTTATAGGCTTTTTCGAGGCCAAAGTGCGCCCCACTTACATAAAAGTGCGCCCCACTTGCATAAAAGTGCGCCGTACTTGGGGTGTAAATGAAGTCTTCATTAAATGCTCGACTTTTCAGTTCTGATGGAAAAGTGTGCCACGCTGTTTTACAAGTGCGTCGCACATTTGGTATTTCCAGCACTTGGTCTTTCGCGTGGTTGTAGACAACTGAATTCTCTTCGCGTGGCCGATTGAATCAACTAAAACGGAGTTCGTATGACCGAGTTATGATCAAAACAGTGAACAAGGCTGATTAGACAGAAAGTGCACCGGTTTTTAGGCAATTGCGGCGCACTTTTGGTATTTTCAGCAAGTGGCCTTTTCCAAAGTTGTATATAATTGAATTCTCTTTTCGTGGCCGCTTAAATCAACTCAATCCGAGATCGTATGCTCCAGTTATGGCCAAAATAGTAGACAGGTGTCGGGGGATCCTTATCTTGAGTTTACTTCTTCGTTTAAGCTTCTTATCTTCTTGTATTCTTTCGTTTTCTTCCACGACACATACCTAGAGCATATAATAGAAAATATACTTGATTAAGTACTAAAAGTTCATGAGAAATGATCAAATAAATGCAAATAACGCCGCAGAAAACATGTATAATTTAGGCGTTATCATCACTGTTTCGTCTATTTATGAGACACACTTAGAGACTAAACCAAGAGTTGATCTAAACTAATGTTTTAGTGTTTAGATGACCTAGTTTCCAAAAATTCTAAAGTCGTAATTTGCTTACTTATATTTTGACCATGTTGACCTAATAAAGTTGACCATTTTAATACGAGAAATTGTTTTCAACCATCATTATTTTAAATAGAGCTCAAGCACACACTAGGGACGAGATTGCAAATATTTAGCTTATTATTTTTCTGTTTAGTAAATATGTATTATTTTTTCATAGGTTGCGGATAAAGTCTTTTGCATCGTTTTTCGTGCCACTACCTTGCTATTCCGTTATTATTACTTGATGTGAGTTTATAGTCCCCACTTTTATACTTTTTCAATCATTTATCTAATCTCGGGGATAAGATCATGTTTGTTTTACAAACTGGATGCAAGTACATTTTAAATTCAAATATTACGAGTTTGCCTAAGTAGCTATAACTCACTATGTCCTTCATCATGAACTGTCAATTGCATAGATGTAATTGTTAATTGCATTATGTGAGCGCGAATGTTATGTATAGATCTATTTGGGATTAACATCCCCGTTCGGGCAAGTAGCACTTGCTAGTTTACCGGTTGGCTGGAAACGATGAATGTATACCATTTGGAATCATAGATATTACGGGTTGAACATCTACATTGGGCACCATCATTCATATGTATTTGATATGCATACATTGTTTAGCTTCAGTGTCATGAGCTTAGTACTTTTCGTAATACATTTTTGTGATATTGTATTCGTTACTTTATTACAGGGAAATCTTGTTATCCGCTTCATTCAATTTATAAACCTATAAATTCACCAACATTATTGTTGACAGTTTAAACATGTTTTCTCAGGTCAATAAGGTGCAAGTCATGGATACATTGGATGGTCGTCTTTTGAAGTCATATTATCATAAACATTTATATGCATTGCATTTTGGGATATTGTTATGTTATGAAATCTTTACTTTTCCAAGTTAAACAAGTTAAGCTTATGAACTTTTGTAAGGAACCATTTATGAAATCCAATGTATCTGATTTTAAACGACTCTTATACAGGTCGTTCTCATATCTTGTGCTATTGATCTATGAAGTAATACCCCCAGAACATCATATTCTAATGTTGCCCATTTTAGGGGTGTTACAGATTGGTATCAGAGCCAAGGTTATAGAGAACCAGGTCAAATATTTTTGCTTGGTCTATAACCATTTTCAAACATTGTGTCATTCAAAAGTTTTCAAAGGGACATACATACAAACAAGTAGTGTTGCATCTAGTTTGCATCTAGTATACATACTTGCATGTCATGCATCATTTTAGCATTAGTTGATTATACTAAGTACTTACATAGGTTATATACGTGTTAAAATTACATTACGTATATTACTGCTTGTCCTATATAATATACTTATACAAATTTATATTATGGTTACAGATTTGCCATGTCATCAGACAACGCATCGTCCGCTGTTACCTATACGTTCGTATCTTCTTATTCAAACGGACCATCATCATGGGGTATTCTACTCGTGAATGCCGGCGAGCTTTCGAAGATGGACCCGTACGAGGAGGTTGCCCAACAGGGGTAGGCACACCCACTGTCACCTGCCTATGTACCTGACCCCATGGTGTTGGATGAGCATGTACCAGTATATGTTCCGGAGCCAGAGCACCCAGAGTACCATGCACCATCAGATGATGACATTCAGGTTGAGGATTAGCCTTATGCTGATGATGCTTTACTGACTGTTGAGTCACCTAGATACATTGCTGACTCGGATTCAATGAAGGAGGATACTGATGAGGATTCTATTGATTATCCAGATGAGCCCGAGGATGGCGAGGAGGATGACGATGAGGATCCCGAGGAGGATCCTAGTGAGGAGCATGAGCCTGAGGATGACGACGACGATGATTATGCAGATGATGAGGATGATAAGCCCACTAAAGACGAGGAGGAGGAGGAGCACCTAGCTCCGACTGATTCTTATGTGGTACATGTTGTTGACCCTATTCCCTCAGCTGGGGATACAGAGGCATTTGAGACTGATGAGTTTGTACTTACACCTAGATCACCTCAGACTAGGGTCCCTTTTTCTCAAACACGACTCCGTAGGGCATGGAAGACTGTCAGACTTAAGCCATCCATGTCAGCATCCATGGAGGTACGCATTGCTGAGCATGCTGCTACACCTATACCACCCACCAGCCTTGCCTATGATCAGGCACCATTAGGTCATAGGGCAGCCATGATCCGTATAAGAGATGACATCCCTGAAGAGGACATGCCACCTCGGAGGAGATTTATACTTGCTGCTCCCCCACCTGGGTGTGATGTAACAGAGAGTTCTGCTGCTGCTGCTAGAGCACCTAGAGGTCAGTATGATTTTGTTGATACTGTTGAGGCAGGACATAGTTTGATTCGTAGTCCTAGTCATGATGCCCGGACTATTGCTAGAGCTGCTGACAGAGTAGGGGATGTTGGTTATGTTAGAGCTTTACAGGCCTCTAAGCATAGGATGATGACTTCCATTGAGGAAGTTAACTTGAGGGTCAGCTACCAGGCACAGGTTCACAGGAAGGAGAGTGAGGATTTCTATACACAGATGCATGACGCTCGGATTGACCACAGAGACATTAGACTCGAGATTGATGTAGTGAGAGGCTAGAGGACTGTTTATGAGTCAGAGTTGCATGAGGTACGTTAGGCTTACCTTAGTTCCGAGGCTCGAAACAGGGCATTATTGGCGTAACTTGAGACACTAGAGACTCACATGAGTCGTATGGAGTGGCAGTGCCAGAGAGCTGAGGATGATGCAGTTAGACAGATGATGCGTACCCATGTACTAGAGGCTAGAGCTCAGATTGATACGGTGGAGGACGCCGGTAGTAGCTGTTAGTTGTACTTTTCATTTCTAGCTATCTTGTATAGTCTATTAAGCTATATGGGTAACTCCCAGCTAATAGATTCTAGGACGTATTTTTATTTTCTGTACTAAGGTCATTTGTGGTCATTTTGTATCCAAACAAATCATGTATGATTCGACAATATATTATGAAATGTTGATGTTTTATGTTATGATTGACATCATGTGTTATTTATTCATTTTCCTTTGTGTTGGGGTGTAGTTATTATTATCATATCTATTTGTATCAACATTGTGATTATATCTCACATACATTGTATTCTTGTGATTATTAGAATCATGCCTGTAACAAGACAAGGAGCAAATGATGCCATGACTTCAGAATCCATTCAAGCTATGATCGATCGGGCAATCCAAAGAAACTCTACTCAGGATGACGAAAGCCAAAGTTCAGGAGGAGGAATCAGAAGACCTGTGTAACCTGCACGTGTCTGTTCCTACATCGACTTCATAAAATGCCAACCCTTGAACTTCAAGGGAACTGAAGGTGTTGTTGGCTTGTCTCAATGGCTCGAAAAGATGGAATCAGTATTCCACATTAGCGGTTGTACCGTTAAAAATCAAGTGAAGTTTGCTACCTGCACTCTGCTAGGTACTGCACTAACCTGGTGGAATGGTCATGTGAGAACCTTAGGTCATGATGTTGTCTATGCTATGACTTGGGGAACTTTCAAGAAGAAATTGACGGACAAATATTGTCCAAATGGTGAAATCAAGAAACTTGAAATTAAATTGTGGAATCTTAATGTCAGGGGAAACGATGTTGCAGCTTACACTCAGCGTTTCCAGGAACTAGCCTTGATGTGCACCAAATTTCTTGCTGATGAAACCGTAAAGATTGACAAGTATATCGGTGGACTTCCCAATAACATTCATGGAAATGTCATGTCTGCAAGACCCAAGACTCTTGATTTTGCTATCGAGTTGGCCAACGACTTGATGGATCAAAAACTCCGCACTTATGCGGAAAGGTAGAATGAAAACAAGAGGAAGGCTGATGATTCGTCAAGAAACTATGAGCAACAACAACCCTACAAGAAGCAAAATGTAGCTAGGGCATACACTGCTGGCCCTGGTGAAAAGAAGGCTTATACTAGAATTCTACCTCTGTGCACCAAGTGCAATTACCACCATACCAGGCAATGTGCACCTAAATGTGGAAAATGCAAGAGGTATGGCCATGCTACCACTGATTGTCAGGTCAATACCAACAACAACAATAACAACAACAACAAGAATCAAAAGGATGGGGCATGCTATAAATGTGGTAACACCGAGCATATGAAGAGGGATTGTCCAAAACTGAAGAACCATGGGAATGGTAACGGGAATGGCCCAGCTCAAGGAAGAGCTTATGCTTTGGGAGGAAGAGATGCTAGCCCGGACCCTAACGTCATCACAGGTATGTTTCTCCTCAACAATCGTTATGCTACAATTTTGTTTGATACTGGTGCGGATAGGAGCTTTATATCTAATACCTTTAGTGCCTTGATTAACATTACCCCCACTATGTTAGAAAGTCATTATGACGTAGAATTAGCCGATAGGAAAATCATAGGAGTTAACACCATAATTCGTGGTTGCACTCTAAACTTCATAAACCATGCTTTCAACATCGACTTGATTCCGGTCCCACTCGGTAGTTTTGATGTCATTATTGGGATGGACTGGTTAACAAAGTATCATGGAGTGATCATCTGTGACGAGAAGATTGTACGTGTTCCTTTCGGAAGAGAGATGTTAATTTTTCAAGGCAATGGAAACAACCAAAGGGAAGAATCCCGCCTAAATATCATTTCGTGCACTAAAGCACAAGAGTATTTGTCAAAGGGATGTGATGTATTTTTGGCACACATTACCACGAAGGAAGCCAAAGACAAGTCGGAGGAGAAACGACTTGAGGATGTGCCAATTGTTAGAGACTTTTCATGTAGTCTTTCCTGAAGACTTGCCCGGTATTCTACCAGCTCGATAAGTAGAGTTCCAAATTGATTTGGTACTAGGTGCTACACCTGTAGCACAGGCGCCTTATCGGTTAGCACCATCCGAAATGAAAGAACTGGTGGAACAACTTCAATAACTATCCGACAAGGGATTTATAAAACCCAGCTCTTCACCCTGGGGAGCCCCGGTCTTGTTCGTCAAGAAGAAAGATGGATCGTTTCGCATGTGCATCGATTATCATAAACTGAACAAGTTAACGGTGAAGAACCGTTACCCACTTCCTAGAATTGATGACTTGCTCGATCAACTTCAAGGGTCGAGTGTCTACTCAAAAATCGACTTACGATCAGGTTACCATCAGTTAAGAGTTCGCGAACAAGACATTCCCAAGACCGCGTTTAGGACACGTTACGGGCATTATTAATTTTAAGTAATGCCTTTTGGTTTGACAAACGCACCTGCGGTATTTATGGACCTCATGAATCGGGTGTGCAAACCTTATTTGGATAAGTTTGTGATTGTCTTTATCGACGATATACTAATTTCTTCAAAGAATAAGGAAGAGCATGAAGAGCATCTCAAATTAATTTTGGAGTTGCTTAAGAAAAAGGAGTTGTACGCAAAATTTTCCAAGTGTGAATTTTAGATTCTAAAAGTATAGTTTCTCAGACACGTGATTGATAGCATAGGCATTCACGTGGACCCACCAAAGATCGAGTTAATTAAAGATTTGGCATCTCCTAAGAGTCCAACAGAGATCTGCCAATTTTTAGGACTTGCCGGTTACTATCGTAGATTTATCGAGGGCTTCTCTAAGATAACAAAGTCAATGACTAAGCTGACTCAGAAGATTGTGAAGTTTGACTGGGGAGAAAAGGAGGAAGCCTCATTTTAATTGATTAAACAAAATCTGTGTAGCGCACCCATTTTGGCCTTGCCTAAGGGAACAGAAAACTTCGTTGTTTATTTCGATGCATCGCATAAGGGTTTGGGTGCCGTACTTATGCAAAATGAGAAAGTTATAGCCTATGCTTCTCGACAACTGAAGATCCATGAGAAAAACTACACAACTCATGATCTGGAACTTGGAGCTGTGGTGTTCGCTTTTAAGATGTGGAGACATTACTTATACGGAACAAGGTGCACCGTATTTACCGACCACAAGAGCTTACAACATATCCTTGATCAAAAAGAGTTGAACATGAGGCAACGGCGTTGGTTGGAGTTGCTTAATGATTACGATTGTGACATTCATTATCACCCGGGGAAAGCAAACGTGGTTGCTGATGCTTTGAGCAGGAAAGAACGATCTAAACCATTAAGAGTTCAAGCCTTAGTTATGACAATGGGCTTGAATCTTCCCAAGAAAATCCTAGAAGCTCAAACCGAAGCATTAAAACCTGAAAACCTCACTGCTAAAGACGTTGGATGCTCAGAAACGACCTCCTAAAGGAAAAGTTGGAACCCCATGCTGACGGAACTCTATGTTTGAACAACAGGAGTTGGGTACCGTGCTTTGGTGACTTAAGGACTCTGATCATGCACGAGTCCCATAAGTCAAAGTATTCAATTCATCCAGGTTCTAACAAGATGTACCAAGACTTGAAGCAGTTGTATTGGTGGCCTAACATAAAGGCGAATATTGCCACATATGTTAGTAAGTGTCTGACTTGTTCTAAGGTCAAGGCAGAGCACCAAAAACCTTCTAGGTTGCTAGTCCAACCAAAGATTCTAGAATGGAAGTGGGAGAAAATCACCATGGATTTCGTCACCCGACATGGTGTGTCGGTTTCTATTATCTCCGATCGTGATGGTAGATTTACGTCACTATTCTGGCAAGCACTCCATAAGGCTTTGGGAACCCGATTGGACATGAGTACGGCCTATCATCCCGAAACTGACGGTCAAAGTGAAAGAACTATCTAAACTTTAGAAGACATGTTACGCGCTTGCGCGTTAGACTTTGGGAAGAATTGGGATAGACATTTACCGTTAGTGGAATTCTCTTACAACAACAGTTACCATACCAGCATAAAGGCTGCACCATTTGAGGCACTTTAAGGGCAAAAGTGTCGATCACCCGTATGTTGGGCAGAAGTTGGAGATGCTCAGCTTACTGGTCCTGCAATAATTCATGAAACCACCGAGAATATCGTCCAAATCAAAAGTAGGATCCAAGCCGCTCATGACCGACAAAAGAGCTATGCGAACATTAGACATAAACCAATGGTATATCAAGTTGGCGACAGGGTCATGTTAAAAGTTTCACCTTGGAAAGGGGTTGTGCGTTTTGGCAAACGGGGGAAGTTAAACCCTAGGTATGTCGGCCCTTTCAAGGTGATCGAGAGAGTCGGAGTTGTTGCCTATAAACTTGAACTACCACAACAATTAAGCCGAGTTCATAACATGTTCAACGTGTCCAATCTGAAGAAGTGTATGTCTGATGAATCACTTGTGATTCCGTTGGAAGAACTATGTGTTGATGACAAGCTCCACTTTGTGGAAGAACCAGTAGAAGTTATAGATCGTGAAATCAAACAATTGAATAGAAGTAGCATTCCCATCATTAAGGTTAGATGGAACTCTAAATGAGGTCCCGAGTTTACCTGGGAACGTGAGGATCAATTCAAGCAGAAGTACCCACATATCTTCACCAAGACCGCACCATCGTCAAGTGCCGCGTCTTAAGCCTTGAAGACAAGGCTCATTTAATGGGAGAAGACTATAACACCCCGTGATTTCAGGTCATGTTACGACTCCGAGTTTCCATTATTTAATTATTTCTTTTTAGATTTTAGCTTATTTCGCATAGCTATGCATCTAAACCGCATTAGTTAAATCGCGTAGGCACAAAAATTCAACGTTTAGCTAGAAACGTCAACTAAACTCATTAAGACCTTACGCGATCCCCTCATATACGTTATTTAATCTATATCACGACAAGAAAAGTTATATGATCGTGTCCATTTAATTTTATCAAGGTAAATCCATTTAAAACAATCTACACCAAAATTTTGAACTTCTATGAATTGGGAGTCTAGATAAAACTTAAAATAAAAGCCCATGTACTCCTAAAAACTAGACATATAACTCGTGTATTTTCCCAACCCTTCAAACCATTAACATTTCCAAACAAGATAAGATTTTAACAAACAAATCTATCCCTAATTCAACTCTTTTACCCAACAAATAAAACCCAACGCCTCTTTTTACAAAACCCATAAACTCTCATGATAATCTAGCTGCTACTCTCTTGGTTTTGATTCCACGCATCCAACAGTACTCCCCTTTTATATACTATACTTTGACCATGTCTAAGGCCTAAGAAATCCTTACCCTAATTGGGTTAACAATTAAACATGACTTCAAGAGGAAATCACTATGCCTGTATCCTTTGTGGGTATAAGAAGACTTGCAAACACACAGAACACAACACAACTTCAATATTCATCATACCCTATCCTCATCTGTGTTTTCCCTTGTGCTCTACTTCTGTTATTCGACACACACCCACAACCCTCACACCTTCAATTCCATTAAAACCATAAAACTCCAAGAAGAGCCTAACTAGGTTCTTGGGTGTTTCGTTTCTTTGTTGGACTTCCTCGTTAAGGAAGCAAGAAGGGGTGGGTTCGTGATCATAGGAGTGCAAACGATGGTGAAAAATCATTGGTTTGGGTCACGTGGCGTTTTCAAGCGATTTAAGGTTTTTCGTTGGGTCAAGTTCTTCACATATTCATCCTTACGTTTTGCTGTGAGCAATCACTTTTATTTTACTCCTCTATGATATGCTATCCTTGTTTCCATAGTGTGTGCTTAAAACTTATTAAGAAAGAAAACCATCTTTTTTTTTATACTTTATGATGTTCGTCAATTAAACCAGTAACATGCTATGTAAATTATTAAAGGACTAATAGTTTACGCCATGTCTATACGAATGTAATAGGCTTAGGAAAACTGCCATTCGAAAACTTGGGCTCATTAGTTAGTCAGAAAGAAAGACGCCAATGTCATGAGGTTATAAAACGCAGCCCACCCATGTAATTTTGAATGCATTATTCGACCTCTAGGAATGGTCATAAAAATTGACACCTTAATTAGTTCATAAGTAGGACATATAACAGTTACTTTGCCTCTGGAACTACTAACTTTCGTTAAGTAAATAAGATGTTAGTAGGTCTCAAAGTTAGACATGCAAAACTGCCACTTTGCCCCTGTTGTACAACATCTAGCGAGCCCTTTTCCTTGAATTATGGTGACGAATTTACTAAATGAAATAACGAACTAAATTATGTTAAATAAAGCCTGAAGTGCCTCCTTTAATTTGGAATAAAAACCACCCTTTTTCATTTACTAACCTGCTCACAAATCAAGTATGTACTTGGCTGTTCGTCACAGGTGTCGACAAACTGTCGAACACCTGGTGTGCAACCAGTCAGGTCTACCCACGAGCAACACCCATCTTTCGACCCCTTTTTGACCCTGTTAACGACCCTGACACACAAAAGTTATAACAGATAAATTAAGTCCAGTATGTCCTAGTTTACTAAGGTACATTTGTTTCGTCCTAAGGTTGTGTACCGAAGTCACAATCTGAGACCAAAAGTCTAACCACGCGAACGATACCTACTGATAATAAGGCCCCTATATTTTTCTAAGTCTGGGAAAAACTGTCCTAGTGGCACGCGTATGTTTAGCCCTATTTTTAACCCGTTAAACGACCTTTTTGGACACGACTTATTTAACGAAAGTTGTAGACGACATGATCAAGTTTTCAAACATGTTTTTAGTTATCATTATCGTTAACCAACAAATTTGTAATTATATTGTAAAACTCCAAGTCGTCAAACATTAAAACTTGATAATATTTACACTTAACTCAATTAGTAAAACGTCACTGTTTCGTCTAATTATTTGACACACTTAGAGACTAAACCAAGGACTGATCTAAACTAATGTTTTAGAGTTTAGATGACCTAGTTTTCAAAAAGTCCAAAGTCGTAATTTGCGTACTTATATTTTGACCACGTTGACCCAATAAAGTTGACCATTTTAATACGAGAAATTGTTTTCAACCATTATTATTTTAAATAGAGCTCAAGCACACACTAGGGACGAGATTGCAAGTATTTAGCTTATTATTTTTCCATTTAGTAAATATGTATTATATTTCCATAGGTTGCGAATAAAGTCTTTTACATCGTTTTTTGTGCCACTACCTTGCTATTCCGTTATCATTACTTGATGTGAGTTTATAGTCCCCACTTTTATACTTTTTCAATCATTTATCAAATCTCGGGGATGAGATCATGTTTGTTTTACAAACTGGATGCAAGTACATTTTAAATTCAAATATTACGAGTTTGCCTAAGTAGCTATAACCCACTATGCCCTTCATCATGAACTGTCAATTGCATTGATGTAATTGTTAATTGCATTATGTTAGCGCGAATGTTATGAATAGATCTATTTTGGATTAACATCCTCGTTCAGGCAAGTAGCACTTGCTAGTTTACCGGTTGGCCGGAAACGACGAATGTATACCATTTGGAATCATAGATGTTACGGGTTGAACATCTACATTGGGCACCATCATTCATATGTATTTAATATACATACATTGTTTAGCTTCAGTGTCATGAGCTTAGTGCTTTTCGTAATACATTTTTGTGATATTGTATTCGTTACTTTATTACAGGGAAATCTTGCTATCCGCTTCATTTAATTTATAAACCAATAAATTCACAAACATTATTGTTGACAATTTAAACATGTTTTCTCAGGTCAATAAGGTGCAAGTCATGGATACATTGGATGGTCATCTTTTGAAGTCATATTATCATAAAGATTTACATGCATTATATTTTGGGATATTGTTATGTTGTGAAATCTTTACTTTTCCAAGTTAAACAAGTTAAGCTTATGAGCTTTTATAACGAACCATTTATGAAATCCAATGTATCAGATTTTAAACGACTCTTATAGAGGTCGTTCTCATATCTTGTGTTATTGATCTATGAAGTAATACCCCCGAAACATCATATTCTGCTGTAGCCCATTTTAGGGGTGTTACAGCCCTCTTGTTGATTATATCCTTGAGCAATTAGCCTAGCCTTATTTCGAGAAACAATACCATTCTTGTCTAACTTATTTCTAAATACCCACTTAGTTCCTATGATTGTCATATTCCTAGGTTGTGGAACTAACTCCCAAACGTCGTTAGCAATGAATTGATTTAATTATTATTGCATGGCGACTATCCAACTATCATCCGTTAAGGCTTCATTCATATTCTTAGGTTCTATAGTTGATATAAAACAAAAGACGTTATTGTGGTTTTGGGCTTGTGATTTAAGGGTTCTTTGGTTAAGGTTTCCTATGGTATTTTCTAATGGATGGATCCTAGATTCCTTAATATTGACTATTTCATCAATCTCTAAAGTTTCATCCTCAATGTCATTATCTAGGTTTTTCTTTTCGGTAACCTTAATTGCTTTTTCTTCATCTAAGTTATCATCCACCAAGGGTGATGTCTTACAGGGTGGAAGAGTTTCATCGAATGTCATGTTGAGTGATTCTTTGACTTTCCTAGTATGTTTATTAAGGATGATGTATGCTTTACTATTTTGGGAGTATCCTAAAAAGACACCTTCGTATGACTTTGGGTCAAACTTTGTAAGGTAGTCTTTAGTGTTTAAAATGAAGCGCTTGCTTCCAAACACTCTAAAGTTATCAAGAGTAGGTTTCCTACCTCTCAAGAGTTCGTAAGGTGTTTTTCCTAAGATGGCTCTAATTAGGATTCGGTTGAGAATGTATGTTGAAGTATCTACTGCGTTACACTAAAACTTTTATGGTAACGATTGCTCATTCAACATAGTCCTACTCATTTCTTAAAATGTCCTATTTTTCCTTTTAACCACGCCATTTGATTGAGGAGTGTGTGGAGCTGAGAAGTTATGTGTAATTCTATTGCCATTACAAAACTCTCCAAATTGCACCTCATTATCAAATTCCCTATCATGGTTGGTTCTTATTGACACTATTGTACATCCTAATTAGTTTTGAATTTTCTTACTAAATATTTCGAATTGATCGAAGGCTTCGGTTTTGTCCTTAAGGAATCTAGTCCAAGTATACCTAGAGTAGTCATCTACTATGACTAAGGTGTAGCGGTTTTCTTCGTAACTCCGTACGACGGATGGACCGAAGAGATCCATATGAAGGAGTTCTAAGCATCTAGTCATTGAGACTATATTTTTAGCCTTGTGACTAGCGTCAGCTTGTTTTCTAATTTTTCAAGCATCACAGAAGTGTTAATCAAACTTAAGCTTAGGCAATTTATAACTAATTCCTTAGATGCTAACGATTGAATGAGACGCATATTTGCGTGACCTAATCTCCTATGCCACAACATGGAATTTGCATCAATCGTTGCTAGACAAATTTGGTCTTTAGGCTTATTTCCTAATTTCATCACATATAAGCCTTTCTTCCTAATACCTCTACATATGACCTTGCCATCCTTAGTGATTTCACTATCATGTTTAAAGAAAGTTACTCTACACTTATTATCACATATTTGTCTTATACTTAACAAATTAAATCTTAAGTTATCTACATGTTCTACATTATTTATTTTGAGAGAGTCATTCGAAATCGTACCTTTGCCAATGATGTTACCGAGAAGATTGCTACCAAAACTGACATTACCTCTGTTGTATGCCTTGTAGCTTGAGAAGAGCTTTTGGTTACCCGTTATGTGTTTAGAGCATCCGCTATCCTTTATCCACTCATCGGATTCCAAGTCGACTCCAAGGCATATCTATTTATATAGGGCAGTAACTCAAACATTTGGTCCCCAATATCTCATAGGTTTAAAGTTGTTAGTGCTAAACATCCCTTGCATTTGATGCAATTTGTTGGGATGTGAGAATGGAAGACACATTTCCCATGACATGTAACTTTGATGTTGGAAATTTTTCCAAGTTACGGGAAAGCCACAAGGTTGATTTTGTCGACCAACGTTCCTTTTTGGTTGCGGTGTCTTAGGGAGAGGATAATTATTATTGACTCTTCTAGGTTGTGGAGTTTTTGATCTAAAATTAGGTTTGGAAAATCCAACTCTGGGTTTTGACAGTGGCTTATAAAATTGTTTGACTTCATTATCACTAGCAATGGGAACTTTGACATTGTTTACTATTATGTGTTTTGATCTAGGAACCAAAATAGATTTTTTAAAAGACATACTTTTCTCAGATCCAGGCGTAGCTGCTGGCGGTCCCATAATTATTTTGGGGGCCGCCCATATTTATGGGATCTCCATCAGAGGACGCCTTTTTTTGAGCCTTCATAAAATTTTATTTCTTTAGTTCCACTAGATGATGCTTCAAATGAACTAAACCTAAACCCAATTTTTCACCAGAGGGTTTTTGATTACTTAACATTTCGTTTAGACAATGTGTACTCTTTTCAAATTTATTTAATCTAATGACTTCCTCTTTGAGTTTTTCATTCTCAATTTTAAGCATATGACATTTTACACATTCGAGATCAACTCCCTTGTTTTTCTCGAGTGTAGACACTTTTTCTTTTAGAATACTAAGTTCTTTTTCTAAACTATTTCTAGTGGCTTTTAATCTTTTGTTTTTAGTGATTATCTTTAAACTCATTTTGCACAGTTTATCATATTCATTATCTAAAACTAAATCATCTATTGATGAGTTTTCATCACTAAAGTAAGAGGATTCGGAACATACCTCACTTGATGCTTGAGCTACAAGACATGTTTCGTCTTTGACCTTCTCATCATCTTCTTCACCGCTATCACTCCAAGAACCTCCGACAAAAGCTCTTTGGTTCTTGTCTTTCGGTGGTTTTGGACATTCTCCAATAAGATGATTTGGATCGCCGCATCTAAAGCATTTTCTATCACCTTTACCGTTCTTGTCATCACGGCTTCTTTGGAACGTCTTTTTGTCGTTCCGAGGTTGTCTCACGAATCTACCTCTTCTCTTAAAGAACTTCTTGAAGTCTCTAACCGCCATGGCGTATTCTTCATCTTCACTTCCGGAAGTCGAACACTCCTCATCACTAGATTCTTTCTTAGCCTTTAAAGCAAGAGATTTTCTTTCTCCCTTAGCTTTGACTATTTTAGAATCTTTCTTGATGATCATCTCGTGAACTTTGAGATTCCCGATGAGTTCATCAAGTGACAGTGATGTTAAGTCTTTCGACTCTTCAATCGCCGTGACCTTTGCTCTCTATTTAGGATGTAGAGCCCTAAGAAACTTCCTAACATAATTCTTGCTAGAATAACCTTCATCAAGAGCTTTTAGACTAGTAATGATAGTATTAAATCTAGCAAAAGCACTATCTATAGTTTCGTCTTCAGAAATGACGAATTGTTCATATTGTTGTACCAAAAGGTCGATCTTGTTATCTTTGACTTGGTTATTACCTTGATGGGTGATTAACAAAGTTTTCCAAATTTCTTTTGCCGTATTACACATAAAAATTCTTTCATATTCTTTTCTTGGCAAAGCATTGTAAATGACCATTTTAGCTTCGTTATTTTTCGCAAGCTTCTTTTTAAGATCGTCACTTTGCTTTTCAAAAGGGATAACCTCATCTAATTTGGTTTCCGGATTTTGTTGAATAGGTTGAAAATCACCGTTAGTAATAACATGCCAAAGATCAAGATCTTTTGATTTAACATATGTCTCGAATATATTTTTCTAATAAATAAAACTATCACTTTCAAAAAGTGGTGGTCTTTGCATAGATTGCCCTTCTAGATATTTGTCAGAATCCATAGATCGATCCAAGCTTTAAAATACAATATATTTTAAAAATATTGAGTGACCTTGGATTCTGATACCAATTGTGAAAACTAGAAGGGGGGTGAATAGTTTGCAGGTTCGCTTTACTTTTTTAAAAGTTTGCTTTCAAAATACTTAGATTCGAGTTGTATATTCGACCAATCAACAATATGAATCAACAAAGTAAATATCTAAACTAATACTATATAGCAATCACAACAATGTAAAGACACGAGAGAAGGAACAATCAAACCAAGACACCAAGATTTATAGTGGTTCGGCTACGAAGCTCTTCTTCGCCTTGCTCCACTCCCCGAGTATCCTACTCGAGATTTCACTATGTCAACAAGCTCCCTTCAGGCGGAGAAAACTGTTTACACGTCGCTTACGTTATATTCTGACACTAAGCTAAATGTCGAGTCCTAATCTTAGTTAGATACAATCTACCACTTCACAAGCACTATACACTCACAAGGTCTACACTATCAGATATACACACAATTCGAATCACACAATTACACAATATAATTACAATAGAGATTTGATACTTAGAAAAAGAGAGGAGAGATCACTAAATAACAATTCGTTTCTTGGCGAATACGAATGTTCTTCTCTTGCACTTGATAGAGAGGAGAGATGAGAAGAAGAGATTAGATCACTTGAAACAAGATCAAAGGATGTTAGTGATCAAGAGATTTAGAGAGAGAAAGAAGGTTTTTAGAGAGATAAAGTTATCTAAAAAAATTCGTGAAAAGAGGTGTGTTTTTCTGCTAAGAATGGAGCAGTATTTATAGGCAGAAAAAACCCAACGGTCACAGAGGGCAGTCCCAGCGGTCCCAGATATATCGGGGGGCCGCCAGACCTATAAGGGTGCCGCCAGTAGACTACGCTCCTATTTTTGTCTTTTTTGTGGGGAACGTTGTATCTGCTATGAAACCTTCCATTTTAGGCGAAAAATTTGAATTTCAAATTTAAATTTTTAAATAAAACTTTTCTTTTAATTAGAAAATATTTTGTATAATTACTTTTGTGAAATACTTTTGTAAAAATGTGATGGTTAAGAGAAAAATATTTTCTTGATCACTAATCATGTTAAATGGTTTGTTTGTCCATACCTTAAGTGATTACTAATCTTAGAAATGGAATTTTACGATTAATAATTTGTAAACGTTTATTTTTATCGTAAACGTTTTTACATTTTGGTATTATTGATTTGATGATAATAGGATATATAATATATACCTAAAATACCAAATTAATTTTAATATAGTGAGTATCCCGTTTGATATAAAAAATTTCTTGAGGACAAACAATATTTTTATCTCCCGGAATTCGTATCCCGACGAAGTGTGAATTTGAAAACCTTGTTTCGGTTTGTGATCGTGTGCTTGAATAATCAATATTTTGGGTTTGGTTTCTAAATCTAATAATGCAAAAGGAAAAACAAATAAAGGCACGCTAAACTAGATCGATTAAGTTTAGGATAGTATCAGCTGATTTTTCCTGGCTTATTAGTTTTAGCTTATTAGTATCAGCTAAACTAGATCGATTAAGTTTAGGATAGTATCAGCTGATTTTTCCTGGCTTATTAGTTTTAGCTTATTAGTATCAGCTAAACTAGATCGATTAAGTTTAGGATAGTTTCAGCTGATTTTTCCTGAATGTAAAAACGTTTACGATAAGCTGAAACAAAATGTAAATGTTTTTACATTTATTTGTTTTATCCTAAACAAATAAACTGAAACTAATAAGCCATGAAAAATCAAATAAGCAAAATAAGCTAAACTAGAAATGCATATAACAAATAAATGTAACAAGAGTCTAAAGAAAAAGACCCCAGGGCGCATTGGTAAGGTGTTGTTTGTGTGAAGGGCAGGTCACAGGTTCGAGTCCTGTGACACACTTTTTTTTTAATATTTTTTTATTTTTTTTAAGTTTTCTTTTTGAAAAGCTATAAACCTGGTAAAAATAAGCAACTTTAATAAATGGACTTAATACTAAAACTTATTAAAAAGCTAGAAAAATGCTGAAAAAGGGTAACAGTTGCTTAAATAAGACTTAGGGGCACCTAGCTTAAACTGTTATGCTTTTTAAGACTGAATAAGCTAAAGGTAAAACAAAATAAGCTGAAACTGATACTATCCTAAACTTAATGAGCTATAAAAACTAGAAATAAGCAAAAACAATCAGCTAAAAAGCATTTAAAAGGGCAATAAGACAGATTACTTAAAAGGACTTAAGATGACTTTTGACAAATTTTAGGCTAAAATTTTGAGCAAATAAGCACTAAGGAAAGGCTAATAACTAAAAACAGATGAACACCTATACCCAAAGGACACAAATAAGCTAGAATTCAAAACCTAAGCTAAAGAAATAAGCTAGAAAAGAAAACTTAAAATGACAGACTAATCTACTTATTTTTGGTCTTTTTCTTTGAAAATAGATGACACTTAGTAGCTAAAAATTAAGACTCAAAAGTAACTTTGATAAACCAAAAAGCTAAACACAGATTAAAATCAGACCAAAATAAGCTAAGAGCAACCAACATCAATCAAAGTGAAGCTAAATTCTAACCACAATGTGATCTGCAAATAAGGATTTTTAGACAAAAACCAACTACTACTCCTAAACTGTTTTTGATTAAGAAAACTCTAAAGGTTTTTCCTGAAGCTTTTGACTCAAAACAAATATGCAATGATGCATTAGAAATCAATTTAGCTCACAAAAACAATACCTCAAATAGGATTTTAAGAGAATTCACAAAATAAGCAGTTTAAGTCATTTATAAACTGGCAGACTTGAAGTATTGATAAACTGAACTAGAAAACTTATCAAAACCTATTTTGAGCTTATGAAATCTACTATTTAGAACATTTTAAAGCTTATGAAACTGACTTGATTGCCTAGAGCAAGTTAAACATGATTATACCCTATCAATCTTCCTTATCCCAAACACCCCTTTAATACTAGATTTAACATTTTTAAGCTGAAACAGACTAACTTAAGCTATGAATTACAAAAACAGTTAAAGAACTAAGATACTAAGAGACAAATAAGCAATTACCCTAAGAGAATAAGCACAAGGAAATAAGCTAAGCTTATAGGCAGATTTAACTAAGAAATAAGCAATTTGATATAAAACTAGAATAACACTAATCCTAATGATGAAAACTTAATATTTAAGACAATAATAGCTAAACTAAGACATATAAGCACTAATAAGCAACAATAAACAGAGATTAAGCTGATAAGCAGAACAATAAGCTAAAACAGAAATTTAAGCTAAAAGATTAAAGGGATAGTGTACCTTGATCCCATCTCAAACAAGGATCAAAAATTGCTCTTAAAGAGCTTAGATCTACAAGCTAGCTTAAAATATAAGATCTGAATAATCACTATAAGCCCTTCCCTTTCTAGCTTATCTTCCAAGTGGCTTATTCAGTTGATTTGAGTGGATTTTTGGTAAATGACTTATTCAGTTTAGCTTAAAACAAGCTAAACTGGATATGAACTAGCTTATTAGAGTTTAATGAGCTTATTAGGTGATATCACAAATCATTTTAAGCTAAGATTTACATAATAGCAAAATAGAAATTAAACACAATTTAAAAGCAAACTAAATTTTATTAATGATAAAAGAAGTTACAATGCTTTGAAAGTAAAATACAGTAATTAAAAAGACAATAAGCTAAAAACGACTACAATAAACTAGATTAAAAACTACTAAGCTAGAAAAAAACTACTTGATTTCTGTGTGAGCTTTCTCCTCTATTTATAGCAGGAATAAGAAGGTTCTAGGAGGAGGAACGTCCTTGAAGCATTTCATCTCATCCCTTGAATCATAACCGCCTTAGATCAATGAATCATAGCCCTTGATTGCCTCCACATCTAATCTACCAATCATTGTGCTCTGGATCGTCAGCGTGGCTTTAGTGAGTGTCAGAGGTGTCAGAGATCTTCTAGAAACTCATGAGTGTGTGGGTGAATGAGTTTTACCCTACGTGAGTGAATGGGAGGGAAACGGAGAAGAATCACAATAACTTGTTTCATCATTTTGACCATGTTATACTTTGTTTGACTTTGAAACGGATATAGATTGTTGGGCTTTTATTTCTCTTTGGGCTTGGACCGTTTATGGATAAGGTTTAATGGACTTGGATTTAGGATGTGGACTTGTTCATTAATAAAAAGGCTTATACTCTTATCATTAATTGGATGAACCAACCCATGAAACGGGTACAGGTTGGTCCATTTAAGATAAAATATGCTCTCGGCTTCGTTTTCCCATTCTTCTAATCTTGTGCTCGAGTTTTGTCCTTTTTGGCATCGTTTTTGTCCATTTTTTATATATCCGTTACCTGCAAGACATAAATCACAAAATACACATATAGAATGCATTTTTCATATATTTTTAGTCTTTTAAGCTCATTTTAACAAGGAAAAATGATATGTGATTAAACACAAATAAAAAATCCCCCATACTAAGCTATTTCCGTGTCCTCACGCAATGTCATAAACATACTAAAAAACCAAAAAATTTAACTCCCTTAGACTAATTACCTCGAAAAGTAGCTAAGTGTTCATCTAAGGGGATTAAGAAATCACTAGTTTTAATAAGCCCCCGTTTTACCATTTTTATGCATTGATTATTATCATATACCATAACTTTAAGGGTCACGAAACAAGAAGCACTAAAAGGATAAATTCATCGTCCTTGATTTTTCACCCGCCCACTTAAAAATGAAATCATAGTTAAATACAAGTTAAGATGCTAGCACTACTCATAAATGCTAATTGTGTATGCATAACTACTTTCTGCTCCCTTATTCCTAAATCCTCTAAAGATTTTATTTTTATTATTAGTGACAAATAAATTAAGTCCTTATTTTTATAAAGTAAACCCGGTTTAGACCACAATTAGTTTGAAATCCTTTCCTAAAGAGACGATATGGTGAGAATAAGGTCCACATTAAGGTTCTAATTTCGCATGATTTAGGGGTTATCCTTTTTATTTCATCCGAAACAACTCAACTACGAGTCCAGAGACGAAGGCTTTATTTAGATAACCCCGGAGTCGAAATTTGGCTTTATTCTTATTATTATTATAGCAACATTATTAAACCTCGGTCCTTTAAACAACTGCCACATCGGTATGCGAGCCGACCATAGTCTAGGAGTCTTATTTTGACCTCGGTGATTTCCTTGACCTTTTAGAAGGCTGCAACATCGGCAGCGAACCGACCAGATGCAACAAACTTTTATCAGTCTCGGATTTATTATTCTTACTATGGGCCTTCTTTTGAAGACTGCCACATCGGCAGCGAACCGACCAGAGACAGTAAACCTTTATCAGCCCACAGTTTTTATTATTACCTCCACCCTTTAAACGACTGTCACATCGGTATGCGAGCTGACCATGATCCAGAAGTCTTATTTCGGCTTCGGTTTATTACATTATTATTATTATTATTAGCCAAATTTCAAGTCCTGTGGTCTTTTAACTACCTAGACAACGGTAGCGAGCCGTCAAGAATCGGTAGCCTATTTCCCCACAACACTGACAAAACCTCGATGTGTACCTTACTTTCACCAGAAGGAATCTCTACGAAGTGATCTAAACTAAGAATCGCAAAAACCTAAAGTAACTTTATTAATTAACAATTATATAACGTTTATTAAGCTGATGAGAGCAAAAAGCCACAATTAACCTCTATGAGCTTTAAAGAGATCCAACTACTCTATGTTTAGCATCTAACTTATATAAAACTCTATTATTTTTTGTTCTTCACAAATTTAAAATCTTTAATAAAAAGATCCGCGAATGCTTAATCTAATAAATTCAAACTTTGCATATTTAAAGTCTATCATGGAAACTTTCAAACTCTTGGCTTTTTTTTCAAGCTAGAATTCGCGTTTTAAAGCTTCTTGTATAAAAGACTAGCAAAATCTTAAATTTATATAAGTTAAGGGGCAAGCTAGAGTGCAACATGCTCGATCAAGTCAAAATTTATTCTCAAAAAGACAAAACTACGTGTCAAAACACTTATTCTATTTTTGAAAAAAATTATTTGAGCATATTTTGCTATATTTGGCTGAAAAAAAACAGGGTTACGTGAAGGACAGGGAAAATGAGTATGATCAAATCAAAATTTCCCCCAAATAGGGGAATCTAAAAATATTCTTTTTACTGTCATCAATGTGAGACTGCCACTGCCATACTAATTTCAAGGCATAATCTAAATATTAAGGGGTCTCTAGCAAATCTAAAGCCCGTTTATGAATTATGCTAATTAGATATGTTAATCAATAGATCTAGGAATTGGAATTCCCGTAAATAAGCTTGGCGAAGGATTAAAGATAGTGACGAAGGATAGAAGATCAAGTGAACGATAGAAAAAACCACGAGCACGAGAGTCTTCATAATCTAGGCAATCCTGGACATAAAACACAAAACACGAAACACGAGAAAAGAAGAGGCGAGCCTCCTCACATCACACTTATTAATAAATATTATACTAATATACTACTACTAAGGATAAGCATGGGTTTCCACCCATGAAGCACTTGTTTTTGTTAACCGAGTCACGAGCCTGACTCGACCCCGAATTTAGTGGTCCATGGGGAAGGTTTGCAGATCCGGGACAACCATCGGTGGTATGTCCCCTCCTAAATAGTGTTTAAGTCTATGACCGTTCACCTTAAAATTAGGTCTGTCGGTTTGAGATAACTCGACGGTTCCATAAGGGAAAACTTGAGCAATGGTGAACGGTTCGGTCCAATGGGTTTTGAGCTTTCCCGAGAAAATCTTTAATCGAGAATTGAAGAGAAGAACTCGATCGCCAACGTTGAAGACGCGGTTCTTAATCTTAGAGTCATGAATCTTCTTTGTTTTCTCTTTGTAGATTAAAGAATTCTCATAAGCTTGATCCCAGAGTTCATTTAATTCATTCATTTGAACTTTTCGGTGATCACCCACGGTCTTAAAGTCAAAATTACAATGCTTTAAGGCCCAATAGGCCTTGTGTTCAAGTTCGATAGGAAGATGGAAAGCCTTTCCGTACACAAGCTTATAAGGAGTGCACCCTATGGGTGTCTTGAATGCAGTACGGAAGGCCCATAAAGCATCATCTAACTTAGCGGACCATGAAGCTCGATTTTTGCCTATGGTCCTTTCTAAAATACGTTTCAAACCACGATTTGAAACCTCCACTTGTCCACTCGTTTGTGGATGATATGCGGTAGAAAGATGGTGGGTAACTCCATACTTAAGCATGACCTTCGTGAATTATACATTGCAAAAATGAGTACCGCGATCACTAATTTTAGCACGGGGAGTTCCAAATCGGGCAAAAAGAGATTTCACGAATTTAACGACGACTCATGCATCATTAATGGGGATTGCTTTCGTTTCAACCTATTTAGACAAGTAGTCAACGGCCACAAGAATGTACTTGTTCCCTCGAGAAGACGAGAACGATCCCATAAAGTCGATGCCCCACACGTCAAAGTTTTTGCATACTTGAATTGCATTTTGAGGCATTTCATCTTTTTGCGAGATTTTGCCTTGACGTTGACATACGTCACATGACTTCACCATGTCATGGGCATCTCGATAAATTGTCGGCCAATAGAAACTGGAATCAAAGACTTTCTTAGCGGTGTAGTTCGCACCATGATGTCCCCCAGTGGGTCCATTATGGCAAGCTGTGAGGATATCAATGGCTTCTTGGCCGTGAACATATCGTCAGTAGGGGTCTTCCCAAAAATAATGCTTTACAACCTTAAAGAACTTCTTTTTTTGTTGAGACGACATCCCTTTCACTACAAAATTTCCCGCATGGTAATTTGCAATGTCAGCACACCATGGGGTATTAGAGTCACCATGAAAAGTTATCATTTTGAGGGTCTCGAGAGAAAATGTTTTGGTAATTTCCTTTTTCTTGAGATCACCTTGATGAGGATTTTCTAATCTTGATAAATGGTCAGTCGCGAGATTTTCTGCTCCTTTTTTATCATGAATAATGACATCAAATTCTTGGAGAAGGATAATCCACCAGAGCAATCTCGGCTTAGCATCTTGCTTAGCAAGAAGATACTTAAGAGCCGAGTGGTCCGTATACACTATGGTCTTCGATAAGACTAACTAAGGCCGGAATTCTCGAAAGCATACACCACAGCTAATAACTCTTTTTTTGTAGTAGTGTAATGTACTTGAGCATCCGTCATGGTATTACTTGCATAGTGTATAGGCTGAAAATGTTTGGTCTTTCGTTTCCCCAAGACTGCACCTACCGCATAATCTCTAGCGTCGCACATAATTTCAAATGGTAGGTCCCAATCGGGGGCAACTAAAATCTGGGCTTCGGTTAACTTTTTCTTAAGTATATTAAACGCTTCAATACATTCATTTGAGAAAATAAACGGGGTTTCTTTTTCAAGAAGATGGGTCATCGGCCGGGCAATTTTAGAAAAATCTTGAATAAATCGATGATAGAACCCGGCGTGACCTAAAAAACTTCGAACGCCTTTGACGGAAGTCGGATGAGGGAGTTTAGCTATAACATCAACTTTAGCTCTGTCGACCTCAATCCCGGACTTAGAAATTTTGTGGCCGAGGACAATGCCCTCTTTAACCATGAAATGGCACTTCTCCCAATTTAGAACTAAGTTGGTATCTTCACACCGTTTAAGCATTTTATCTAAATGGGAGAGGCAAGACGAGAAAGAATCCCCGAAGACTAAAAAATCGTCCATGAAGACCTCCATTGTTTCCTCGATCATGTCATGGAAAATAGCCATCATGCACCTTTGGAACGTGCCCGGAGCATTACATAAACTGAAAGGCATACGTCGGTAAGCAAACGTCCCTAAGGGCAAGTGAAGGTGGTCTTCTCTTGGTCTTGCGGGTCAATAGGAATTTGAAAATATCTGGAAAATCCATCTAAAAAACAATAGTATTCGTTCCCTGCTAAACATTCTAGCATTTGGTCCATGAAAGGTAATGGGAAATAGTCTTTACGAGTAGCATCATTAAGCTTACGGTAATCAATACAAACGCGCCATCCCGTAACTAACCTAGTAGGTATTAACTCATTATCTTCGTTTTCAACTACGGTCATTCCACCCTTCTTAGGCACACAATGAATGTGACTCACCCACGAACTATCAAAAATAGGGTAAATCAATCCGGCATCAAGGAGTTTGATAATTTACTTTTTGATAACCTCATGAATTTTCAGATTTACCCTTCTTTGATGTTGAATCGCCTGTTTGAAATCGTCTTCCATTAAGATCTTGTGAGTATAAAAACTAGGGTCGATACCCTTAATGTCAGAAATTTTCCATGCGATGGCCCATTTGTGTGACTTAAGAACCTTTAAAAGGGCGGCTTTTTCTTTATCTTTGAATTCTTTAGAAATTATGACGGGTAATTTATCGGTTCCTTCTAAAAATGCATATTCTAAATGAGAAGGTAAATCCTTGAGCTCGAGTTCTGGTGGTTCTTTGATTGAAGGTTTCGTCATAGTAACATCAACTTGCTTAAGGTCGTCATTCTTCATCGGAGGAAGATTCGAAGAAGGATCTTCATTCAACAATTTCTTAAGGTAAAGAATATCTCCCTCGTGTCGTAGTAATTGTCATCTAAATTAGAAAGCTCTTTCGGGGTACGTAGAAAAGTCTCTATCTCTTCTAAAATGAATTCTCCTCCTTCAAAAGGAGTGAACGAGGGGGAAGAAGAAGCAATGATAGGATCTGAAAGAGTGGGATTGCCACTCGTCAAACTATCTGAAAATCTGAGCACTTCTTGAGCATACTCCTCACAAGCAACGTCTATGACATTGACTTGATGAACTGTTTCATCATAATAATTACGGGAATATCTCGAAGTGTGCCCGACTTTAAATGTAATGGCCTCATCATTGACTCGAAGAGTTAACTCTTCACCATATACATCAATCAAAGCTTATGATGTTCTTAAGAAAGGTCTCCCGAGGATGAGAGGAACCCGAGGATCAACATCCTAATCAACTACAACAAAGTCGGACGGAAAATAAAACTTTCCTACTTTCACAAAAACATCTTCGGCAACACCTTTTTGATGAGCGACAATCGGTTTGCGAGTTTGAGTGTCATGCGAGTCGGAGTAAGTTCCGGGAGTGAAAGCTTCCTCTATACAGAAAGAGGCATTAGATTAATGCTAGCGCCAAGATCGTCCAAGGCTAAGCACTCATCTAGCTTCGGAAAATCACACAGGATGAGAAATTTGCCAGGGTCTCCAAGTTTTTGGGGCAACTATTTAAGGTGCACCGCCAATCAATTCTTATTTAACCTAGTACTTGCTAATTCGAATAATTTTTCCTTATTACTTAGAAGACTCTTAAACGTAGAAGCAAACTTCGGCATATGAAGAAGAGCATCCGCGAAGCTAATATCGAAGTGTAATCTTTGAAAGATTTGAAGAAACTTCAACATTTGATTATTAGCTTTTTCACGGAGCTTTTGGTCATTAAGCCTCGAAGGATAAGGCATTGACGGTTTAGGTTTAGGCTTCGGAGCAACTTTGGGCTCCGGAATCGGGTCTTGGATAACAGGAGGTTGGACGTGTGCGGTACTTCCTAAACTTGTATTTTGCACCTTGTTCTTTGTCGCCTTGGTTTCACGTTCCACTTCCTTCGGGAGAGGAGAAGGAGTTGGTGGATTCTTAGGTCTATCATAAGAACTCTACTTTGGGTGGAATAGCTTTCACATCTCTCTCGGTTAACAATGGTATTACTAGGAAGTGATCCCAAACCCGAGGTACTTTGATTTTGATTTTGGTGTTGATTTGACAAGAACATTAGCACTTCATGTCTTCTTAAGCTCGTTGTTTTGAGTCATCATTTGATTGTTTTGTTTCTCTATCTTATTGGTTCTTGCATCGAGAGAAGATTTGAACTCGTTTCGTAATTCCGTCTTCATAATAGTTATTTGAGTTTGCATGCCTCTCAAAATAGCTTCATTACTCTTCATGTAGTTCGTTAACTCATTCGGAGGTTGAACTTGAGCTTGATTATTAGGAACTTGAAAATTCGGAGCCTTGATAATTGTTGTTTCCTTGATTGAAATTTTGCCCTCTCCTTGATTGTTTCGGTATGAGCTTGATTAATTCGGGGGCTTGAAAACATTCCCTTGATTTTGATTTTGATTGTATCGGTTTTGATTAATTTGCACATTGGTTGATTAAAACCAGTGGCGCCAGAGGTTATTATTCGAGCGATACGCTTAGAAAATTACGGTCACCTTGCAGGTTTTTGGTAGGAATTGACCCACCCGAATTATAGTTTTACCCGTCAAGGTAGCATAAACGGACTCTTGTGTGTATAGCCATCGGTGGTTGGGAATGGTAAAGGATCATGGGGACCATCACAAGTCTGCATTTGCGTTTAATCAACATCATTTGACCATTTGTATTTGTCTTATATTTCTACAAAATTCTTATTCTCATTTCTAATTGTCGAACAATTCGGGACTCTCGGTCAGTGAGTTGTAGAAGAGATATTTCTAAGACGTCTCATCTCAATGTTGCTGAAATGTCCAATGGTTGTAGTGAGCTGTCATGTCTCGATAATTCGTAACATTATTCGGTGTTCTTTTGCATAAAAGTTCCTCCTGCTGGAGCATTGATTGGTGTCCGTAATGGACTTAATGTCAAACCATTGTAAAATGTATCAATATGTGTACCCAAATGGATGTTAGGTTAGGGAAGGACAACGATCAATGGACATCGGTTATCCACTTCCATTAGATACGGCGTATACAACTTTCTTTCCAATACAGTGTATTGGTTCAAAAAGATTAATACGACGTATTCAGTTCTATTGAATACGGCGTATTGACTATCTGATACAATAACAGATATGCTTTTTCGCATTCTATTTCCGTATATCTGTGTTTTCTTTCTCATGAGGCACATCCTTTGATTGTTTGTCCTTGTTTCAGGTAGGTACATGGAAAAAGTTCGACTAAGAAAAACTATTTATACCCTTTAAAGGATCCTGGAAAATGAGAATATCAATCATCTAGAAAGCACTTCAAGACACTAAGTCTTGATGAATTGAGATTGCCTAATTTCGATCTATTTTCTAACCAAGAAGAATACTCGGAAGAGGAGGTTGCGGAAACAATGGCGGAAACTATGGAACAATACGAGCAAAACTCGAGCTGACTATGGATTGGGAATTGCTAGGCCTTAGATCGAGGACAAGGATAGTTTTGAATTGAAATGCCAATTTCTCAAAGAACTACATGATAACACCTTTAGTGGTTCGGATCATGAAGATGCGAACGAATATATTAAGAAAGTTCTTGAGATTATGGATTTATTCTACATCCCCAATATAACTATAGACCAAGTAATGCTTAGAGCCTTCCCTATGTCGTTAACTGGAGCCGCAAGTCGTTGGCTAAGAAACAAACCATCTGGTTCGATTATAACTTGGGAAGATCTAAAAACAAAGTTTCTAAGCAAATATTGCCCACCTGCTCATACTGCAAAGAAAATAGAGGAAATCAACAACTTTCAGCAAGAACTGGATGAAAACCTCTATCAAGCCTGGGAGCAATTTAAAAACTCTTTATGAAATGTCCTTAACACTATTTAATAGAGATGCATGAGGTAGTTTTGTTCAATAATAGATTAGATGTTCTAACTAGACAGATTTGTTGGGAATTATGTTTTCCTAACTTAGTACCGACAGTACAAATAGTTAGTACTGAATGTACAAAATGTTAAAACTGATCAGTTAGTTCAGTACGATAGTAGTAAAATAGTTAAGTACGTTAAGAGATATGTTCTATGAGATATTTCAGGAAAAAAGATATTTACGAGTTTTGTAAGCATTGTTAGGGTTTTTTATCCTTAGTCTATAAAAAGGATCCCTCTTGGCATAGTTAGATAACCTCAGACTTATCTCATAGCAAAATTCATTTCTTATTAGTTTGTAATCTGTAATCATCTCAAAGCAGATTATAGAAGTTGTTATTAGTTTCATTGTTTTTCTTTAGTACTGTGTTAAGCATTCCGCGATTAACACATAGTATTTTATAATCAGTGTTTATACATAGTCAACTGTATTTATACATCTTGGCTATCATCCTTAATAGGCTGCAGAGATCTATTCCTAAGGGACTCACAAGTGGTATCAGAGCCTGTGAGAAACTCTGAATAAGAAGAACAATCTAATCCAGTTATAAACCTTCATCCCTCAAAACTAAACATGTCTGCATCATAAGATGAAATTCCACCACCACCACCACCTCCACCATCATCATCACAAACACCAACCTAACAAACTCCTCATACAGTATCAACCATCAAGCTGCCTATTCTCAAAAAGGGAGAATATGATATATGGGCTATGAAAATAGAGCACTATTTGGCCCATACAGACTATCCAATCTGGGAGGTTATACAAAATGGGAATGGTCCTGTATCAATCACTACAGATACATCAGAACAAATTAAGATTTTTGCCTCCTTAGAATGTAGAAGAAGAGATTGTAGCCAGAGAAAAGAGAGGAAAGCAAGTCCACTTGCTTATGGCCTTACCAGAAGATCATCTTGCTAAGTTCCATAGATGACTGAATGCAAAAGAAATGTGGGATGCCATCAAAATCTAGATTTGGTGGGAAATGACGAATCAAGAAGATGCAAAAAGTATATCTTGAAGCAACCAGTTGAAAGGATTCTCTGTATCCAACAACAGAAGGGATTACAAAGGCTTATGTCAGGTTACCAAAAGTCTTCTGAGTCAGTTAGAGGATTCATGGAGCAGGTGTTCTATGAGGATGATTAATAAAAAATTTCTTAAATCTCTACCTTTATGCCTGGTCTCAAGTTTCCTTAATATGAGAACCCAAACCAGGAGTGGACAATCTTAGTTTTGATGATCTATACAATAATCTCAGAGTCTTTGAGAGTGATATAAAAGGCTCTACTGCATCATCTTCTCTAGCCCGGCAAAATGATAGGCATTTGTCTCTGAGAACTACTAGCAGTACTAATAATATTTAGTCCGACTTATTGTAGTTTCCAATCCTTCTGGTCAAACTCAAATAGTATGACAAAATTCTCATATCACTTCTTGCTAAATCAATCAAGCTGCCCATCAATGGATCTTAGGATTGGTACAGAATGTTGAATTATGATATTGAAGAAATGGACTTGAAGTGGCAGGTGGCCTGATGCTCAATAAGAATGAAAAAGTTACACATAGAGACTGTAGGAAAACTACAGTTTGATGCAAATAGAACCAGTTGGCTTTGATTAAAACAAAGTTGGTATGCTACATTTGCAAGATTAGGGCATTTTGCTAGAGAGTGTAGAATCAAGGGGAATCAAGACAACAGGAGGCAAGGATTGCATGGATTCAGAGGAAACAAAGGAATGGGAGCAGAACCTGGACCGAGGAGGATTCAAAAGATTGGTGACAATTGATGGAGAAGGTGTGGATTGGACAACTCATTCAGAACATGAAAATTATGCTTTGATGGCTTGCAATAGCTCAGACTCAGACACAGAGGTAATTTCATGTTCAAATAAGTGTAAAGAGTCTTATACTAATCTTAAAAAACTGTTATGTGCTCAGAGTGAACCAACTTATTTTAGTGATGAAAGCATTAGATAATAAAAGCATATTCTCAAGTATTAAGTAAGTTGATGCACAGTTAGTATCTCCTTCAACAAGGACAACTTTGGTTATGAACAAAAGATAAAAGTTTATGAAATTGTTTTAATGATAAAACAGATGTTCTCACTACCATAAGAAATTATTAGCAGAGTTCAAAATGAAAAAGAAGATTTAGGCTAAAGTAGAAAATGGCATAATTCTTCTAAGAATCTTAGTAAATGCTAAATACCAAATGAGTGCCTATATGATAGTTTGGCTTGGGTTATGGGGATCACTGGTTATGATGGTATTTTGAGCTATGAAATGTAGTTTGCAGAGTTTTTTTTTATGAATAAAGAGAGTGAGATAGAAAAAACCAACCTTTTGTATGATAGGTTTGTTACAGCAGAAAGAAATGCATGCTGTACCCCCATCCATACAGGGAATTATATTGCCTTTGGACCTGAAATTGAAGTAGATTACTCACAAATTTATAATATGGTCCAAAATATTACTCAACCTAGTGAATACTGAATCACAATCAGTGAATTTGATCCTGTGAATCTAAACAATGTGCAGATCCCTCTGAATTAGTGTTTGAACCAGTTGTCAATGAATCTAATGTAGATTATCAACCTAAGGTATGGTTGATGCTCACACCTATAATGAGGGAGTATGAATCAGATAGTGAAGATGAGTATGTGTCTATACCAACAAAACAATAAGAAACACATAGTTTTGCTAACTAGCAAGTAAAAACTCCTAGGGAAAATGTTAAGAGTCAGTTCACACATAGTCAAAAACATAAAGTTGACAAGAAAGATTTGGGGTATGGGTTTAATGTAAGAGCATGTTTTGTATGTCGGTGGTATTAATCATTTGGATTAGAGATTGTGATTTCCAATGAGAAGAGGATGGCAAGAAAAGCTGACTTAAACAATGGTTGGAATAATGTGCAAAGAGTAAATAAACAAAACCAATTTGTTCCTTCAGCAGTACTAACTAGAACTGGTAAAATTCCAGTTAATACTGCTAAAGCTAGCAGTACTAAAAATTTTAGTACTGCTAAGCAACGTTTTAACAGACAGACAGTACTAACTAGTACTGCCATGAAAGTTAATACTGTAAAGCCCATTATGAATAGAGTTAGAACAACAAATGTCTTTTTCAAAACTCATTCACCATCCTCAAGGCCTTTCAAAAAGACAACAGTACTTAGAACAGATTTTTCAAATCAAAAGCTTAATACTGCTAAGGTAAATGCAGTTAGTACTGTTGGGGGACAAAGGGAAACTGCTGTTAAGTCCCCAGAGTCTGTAATTGAGACACAAAGAAACAACTGGCACAATATCTCCAAATACAATAGTGGATCCAATTGAGAACTGTTTATTACTTTCAAGATCCGTTAGGCTGACTCAAGCTCCAACAGGCTTGGGTCCTAAGAGAGTCTATTCTCTTTCTTTGAATTGTGCAGGATTTATCACATTGAGCTCTAAAGAAAATAAAGGAATTGTTGATAGTTGGAATGCTCCTGGACAATGACTGGAAACTCAAGGCCTCTCCCCTACCTTGCTGAGTTTCAAGACTTTAATGGTGGCCCTGTTGCTTTTGGAGGTAGTAAAGGTTATATCACTGGTAAAGGTAAAATTAAAACGAGTAAGTTAGATTTTGAGGATGTATGCTTTGTAAAAGAACTTCAGCATTTCAATCTCTTTATGTTGTAACAAATTTGTGACAAAAAGACATGGTTCTATTTACTGGACTCTGAATGTCTTGTTTTTGTCTTCTGAGTTTAAGTCACCTGATGAAATCAAGTAATTACTTAAAATCCCTAGACAAAAAACATTATTGTACAGTTTCAATGTTGAGAACATTGTTCCTCCTTCAGGAGGATTTGGCTTGTTTAATTGCAAAGTACAACTGCTGAATATATTGACCACCTGGCTAGTTTGCTGGAAAATCAGATGAGGGATTTTTAGTTGGGTATTCTCTACAAAGCAAGGCTTTTAGAGTATACAATTTAGAACCAAAAGCAGTTGAAGGAAAACCTTGCCACATCAACTTCTTAGCGAACAAACCTAATGTTGTAGGGAAAGGACACTTGGCTTTTTTGATCTTGATTATTTAACTGATTTCTTATGAAATATCATCTGTAAGATCAGAGTATCAAGCTATTCAATCATGCAGGTCAACAAGAAGCTAACCAAAATGCAGGTACATAAGACATTATTGATGCAAGGGATTCTGAAATAGAGGATGAATCTGCTCAAGACTGCTTTGTACTGCCAATATGGCCTTCTTATTCTTCAAAAATCACTCCTGTAGTACAAACAGATGATAAGAGAGAAGGTCCAAGAGAGGAAGAACAAGTCTTTATGGATGAACTTGAAAGACTTAAGAGGCAAAAAAAGGAAGCCAATGAGGAAGCTGAAGCTCTCAGGAAGAAGTTTGAACAAGAAACTGAGAACTTGGTTATACAAGCAGGAGCTAGTGCTTAAGGCTAGCAGTAAATACATTTTTTAGACTGTTAGCACAACAGCTAAGGCTAGCAGTACTAACCTAGTTAATACTGTTAGCATACCAGTTAGTACTGCTAATGCTCATGAGGGACTATATCTTTCTGATCCAACAAATCCTGAAGAAGATGAT
Organism: Tanacetum coccineum; assembly: GCA_026074375.1. Taxonomy (NCBI): domain Eukaryota; kingdom Viridiplantae; phylum Streptophyta; class Magnoliopsida; order Asterales; family Asteraceae; genus Tanacetum; species Tanacetum coccineum. The sequence continues at coordinate 81,448 of BQNB010000425.1, read as the reverse complement.
TCAGAAATACCTCCACTTGAAGATATCTATCAAAATTCTAATGATGGTATTTTTACTACTTCATCTTATGATGATGAGGGTGCAGTGGTGACTATACAAACTTGGAACTGCTGTGATTGTTAGTCTTATTCCACATTGAGGATTCATCCTCTATCACTACATACTTATTCTAGGAAATCCAACTCAGCAGGTCAAAACACAGAAGCAAATGGCATTCATAGTCTGGAGCCCATGCTTTTGTAGCTATGTTCAAAAGCAAGAAGAAATAATCAAATACTTCCGAGCATTGTTTTTATGCCTTGTTTCCTGTCTCATGATGAAACAAGAAGATTTCAGTAATGCTCTTGAAGATGAAAGTTGGGTTGATGCTATGCAAGAGGAATTGCTGCAGTTTAAGATTCAGAAGGTTTGGGTTTTAGTAGATTTGCCTTATGGGAAGAAGGCTATCGGTACAAGTGGGTTTTATCGAAAATTAAGAGGGTGAAAGTGGAGTTTGTTGTCAGAAATATAAAGCAGTTAGTTGCTCAGGACATAGGCAAGAGGAAGGGATAGGACTATGATGAGGTTTTTGTCCTGTGGCTATGGATGTAAGCAATAAGGATCTTTTTGGCGTTGCCTTCTTTAATGGGTTTTTATAGTCTATCAAATGGATGTGATGAAAAGTGCCTTCCTTTATGGGAAAATTGATGAAGGAGGTATTGTGTCTCATCCACAGGTTTTTCTAGATCCTAAATAATATCTTAGAATGTATACAAATTGTAAAGCTCTCTATGTGGCTACTATCAAGCTCCCAGAGCGTGTATGCTACTTTATTCTACTTCTCTTGTTGCAGACATGGCTACAGAAGAACAAACACTGGTACCGATTGACCAAAAACTCTTTCATAAAGAAGGTGACAAACATGATATCATGACTGTTCATGTCTATGTGGATGATATAATCTCTTTGGCTGTCTACAAAGAAATCTTGGCCCTCAAGTGTGATGATTTTGAGGCATTAATGAAGAGTAAATTTCAGATGAGTTCAATGGGAGAGCTCACTTTCTTTCTTGGATTACAAGTCAAACAGAAAGCAGATGGTATCTTTATTAGTCAGGATAAGTATGTTGCAGAAATCCTGAAGAAGTTTGACTTTGCAAATGTTAAGACTGCTAGTACACCAATTGAGACTCAGAAGCCTTTAGTCAAGGATGAGGAAGCCAGTGATGTGGATGTCCATCTCTATAGGTCCATGATTGGCTCTTTAATGTACTTGACTGCTTCTAGGCCTGATATTATGTTTGCAGTCTGTGCTTGTTCTAGGTTTCAGGTCACTCCAAAGTCTTCCCATCTAAGTGCTGTCAAGAGAATTTTTAGGTACCTAAAGGGCAAACCCAAACTGGGTCTTTGGTATCCTAGAGTGTCTTCATTTGACCTGGAATCCTACTCAGATAGTGACTATGCTGGAGCAAATCTTGACAGGAAATCCACAACAAGAGGTTGTTAATTTCTTGGGCAGGAGGACTTTTTCTTGGTAATGAAAAAGCAGACAATTGCTGGCTACTTCTACTTCAGAACTTGCAGAATATGGTTGCTGATGCAAGCTGTTACTACTCATGTGGGCACGGTTTTGTGATTCAAAATCAAATGTTAGGACTATGGGTTCAACTTCATGAACACAAAGATCTACATTGATAATGATATGCACCATTTTACATGTAATGGAATTCAATATATCATTCCAAAACAAGCTCATTGCTATTAGCACCACTTCATAGGGATGCTTATGAAAAGAAACTAATTCAGGTGCTTAAAATCAACACTGATGATAATGTAGCTGATCTACTAACCAAGGCATTTGATGTTAGCATATATCAGTTCTTGGTTGTTAATATTGGGATGATCAATCCATAAGATGCATTGGTTAAAGGGAGGCAATATGCTGTGTTGTTTAGTTTGTATGAAGAAACATGTTAACCATAGGTGATGCATTTTCCAGAGGTTTGATAGTATTTTGAAGTAATCGTCATGAGAAGTGTTACTGATGGTCCTGAAGGCACTCCTGATACTACATTGTTCTTCTTTGATTGGACAAGTTTAGTACCTGACTGTGCAAAAGTTAGTTACCGCTGGGCAAGTTTGTTACCGCTATAGAGACGATGAAGAACAAAATACCGCAAGGGTACAAAGTGTAAATTGAAACGGTTTCTTGAAATTAGGTCTCCTAAACTTTATAAACCCATCTCAATTGCACAGTTCCTTACCGCAATCTCTTCTCAAATACTCTTCGCTAATCTACAGCCCTAATATCACTCTTAACGCGATCACTCTTTCAAACACAATGGCTGTTCTTGATTCTTGTCCATAAGCACAACATGGTCGCGTATCTGGAGAAGTCTGAAGGGAATGCAGAGTTTCACGAGATCATTGATTTTCTTAAGCAAGTTCCATTCATCATGCTCTCACTGTAAGTCCTGTTGTTATCTACTAATTTGTTGAACAGTTTTTGGACGTTGCTAAGTCCAAATAATCAATAATGTTAGCACATACTGCCAATGTAGCTGGGCATGTATTGTTTCGCGTTGTGTCTATCTCTGAGGCATCAATAAGAAGTGATCTTCTTTTTGATGATGCTGATGGGATAGACTCATTACCTAATCAGGCTATATTTGATGCTATACAGCTTATGGGGTATGAAGGGGATTTAACAGTGTTAACATTTAATTAAGCTTAGTTTTCACCCAATGGAGTTTGTGATTTCATAACAATCAATCATTGTCTTAGTTCAAAAAGCACCTTTGGATCAAATTCCCACTAACATTGCTACTGCTGTTATCTGCTTAACATCTAATCAGAAGTATAACTTTTCTAAATTAATTTTTGATGGAATGCTTAGACATTTAGATGCTAAGAAAAAGTTTGTAATGTACCCACGTTTTATTTCTATCTTTTTGAAAATCAACTAGCTAATTGTGTATTGTGTACTTTAGATCAGTTTCCTGTAAATACTTACTAGTAAAGTCTTTCTTCATGGTTAAGAAGGGTAAACATTTCTCAGGGAAAGTCACCCCTTTGTTTGCTACTATGTTGGTACAACCAACTCAGGTTGAGGGTGCTTCTTTAGAAAGACCATCTGAAGCACAACCTACACCCTCTCCTGCTCCCACTAGTGAAGTACCTCATGAGCCACAGACTGACTCATCTCCTGCTCACACTAGTGAGGTACCTATTGAGCAACAGACTGACCCATCCCCAAGACCTTCACCCTCTCCTATCATTCCTGATCCTATTCCAGAAACTTCTGGTGGGAATCTTGGAGGTCATTCATCCAGTGATAAATCCCTTTCAGGGAATGAGGGTGAACTGACACTCCAAAGTATCTATGATCTTTGTCTCTCTTTATGTGCACAGGTTTCAGATCAAGCCAAGGAAATACAACACTTGAAGGCTCAGATCAAGAAGCTCAAGAAGCAAGCTAAACCTGTCATCCACCACCATAGAGCATGGCTGAAAAGTGTCTCATTAAAGCAAAGATTGACAAGAAAGAGCTTCCCCAAGAAACAAAGGGTGCACAAAGAGTCTGTATCCAAACAAGGGAGGAAGTTTGCTAAAGGTGAACCTTCAGTTCAAAGAGATCCTCTATTTGATGAGCTTCCTGAAGATACAGTTGATCATATGGAAACAGAGAATGCTCAAGATGTGGGGAGGACAAGAGAAATAGTGGATGAAGAGAAGGAGCTTGATGAAGATATACTTAGTACTGAAGATGTGCTTAGTACTGACAAGGAGGGAATTTTTTACTGACAGACCAATAGTTAGCTACTGATGGATCCTAAGTTAGTATATGACAGGCAAGTTGAATGGGGTACCGATGAACAAAAAAAAAAAAAATAAAGGTACTGAAAAGCAAATTGAAATTACGATGGGCAAAGAAAAGTACTGAAGATCTACTGAGAGGAAGTGCTACTCAAGCCACTCTAAACACCTACTTCTCAATATTTGGAGTGATGAAAACAATAGCTAGGTTCTTCTCATCATGAGTCAAGCCAAAGAAGTTTCTAGAGAAAAAAAGGGGAGAAGGAAGGTGTAGATTGAAGGTATTGAAGAAACTGACAGACATATCGGCAGACCTACCTCTAAAGATCACTTCTGACATTAAGCCTCTTCAAAGATTGATTCAAAAGACAAAGGAAAGAAGAAAATAGAAGAGGTGGATGAATCTGAAAGTGAATTATGTGTGTATTCCTGAAGCTGAGTAAGAGAGAAGTTTAAACACTTAAAAGTGATGAAGAGATGGCTAGGAAAATACAAGAAGAGTGGGAAGGTGAAGAAGAAGAACAAATAGTGAAGAAAAGCTACAATGAAGCTCTCATAAGAAATTTGAGATTTAAAGGCAAGAATTGAGGCAGATAGACTTCTTGCTGAGAGGCTTCAAGAACAAGAAAGAGAGCAATTTACAATAGAAGAAAGAGCAAAGTTCCTTCATGACATAATTGCTGCTTAAAGAAAATTCCTTGCTCAACAGAGATCAGAGGCCATCAGGAACAGACCACCAACCAAGAATCAACTGAGAAATCAAATGATGACCTACTTGAAGCATGTAGGAAACTTCAAGCATGCTGAATTGAAAATCAAGAAGTTTGAAGAAATACAAGCTCTGTATGAGAAGATTAAGAGGTCAGATGAAGATTTTATCTCTATTGGGTCTGCTGAAGATGAAAAATTGATCAAAAGGATGAATGAAAAAGGAATTGATTCCTCTAAAAGTGAAATCATCAAGGAGGAAAGTAAAGGAATAGAAGTTCAGGAGTGAGAGTAAAGAAGAAGAAAGTCCAAAAGAGAAACTTGTTACTAGGAAAAAGATGAAGTCAAGAAAAAGAAGATTCATACAAAACACTTCTGAAGATGATAGTGAGAAAGAGAATGATGAGCTGAGATTACACTTAACTATAGCTCCAGATGAGGAAAAAGAAGTGGATTATGAAATACTTGACAGAAAATATCCTATCAAAGAATGGAGAACAGAGTGTCTTGGAACTAAACCACAGGATGATAAAGCTGAACACTTAGAGGAAAGATAAATCAAAAATTGTGGTGATCTAGAAAGCAATGGACAAAAGAGATATTTTAGTACTTTGATGAGGGTGTTGTCAATATTTGATAGAGAAGATTTGAATGCTGTGTATCAGCTGGTAATGGACAGATATCAAGGTGAGATACCTGAAGGATTTGATAGAGTACTTTGGGGAGATTTGATGATTATGTTCAATCCAGATGATGAAAATGAGTTTTGGAATTCACAGCAGGATTGGAATATAGTAAGTTGGATAGCTCTAGTTTATTCAGGTGTACATTACATTAGTGTCTGAGTAAGGATTAGTCATTCATATGCTTGTAGAGAAGAAGTATTCTTGAGAAAGAATAGTATCTGATTGCAAATGATGAAATTAAAGTTGAGTTGAAGAAGACCAGTACTATGGCATTGAGTTGATTAAATTTGTCAATAAGCTACTTGCAGAGTTAGAACCTGAGACTAAGGTTGATAGAATTGAGAAGGTTGAGATGTTGGCACTAACCATCACAAACAACATGTAATTCAATTCACCATGCTTAAAGGCATAAGAACTGGCTAGGTCTTAAGCAAACAGATTGTGGTAAAGACTTCTCAAATCCGTTTATGCGTTGACAATTAACAAAAATTGTAGGGTTCTTCAAACTCACCTTTGCTTCTGTGGTGAAGAGTGGCTAGTCTAGGATCATAACAATTCATGGTAAAGGACTAATAAAATCTTGTTGATAGCGCTGTAGTTTGCTAAAAACTATATGGTTTTCAATGCACCCATGTATATGCAATGAAGCATTGGCTAGTCCAAGCCAAACGGTATTTGGTTAAAGAAAAATAAATTCCGTTTGATGTTAGTTGGAGTTTACCAAAAACACCGTATGGTAATTAACTCACCATGTTTTTAAAAATAAAGAGTTAACATATCCAGAGCCAATGGCTACTGTAAAGAAACATCAATCAGTTTATGGCTTGGTATTAGTTTGCCAAACAAAAAAACACAAAGCAACTTAGTTGGATTGTTGAATTGAAAAAGATGTTGCTGTTGTTGCTGAAAAGATAAAGTTGCTTGCTGGTGAAGGATATAGTTTAAAAGATCAAGTGATAACTAAAAGGTTGTGTTAATCCTCTATGCGTTAAAGAAGTTAAAGAAAAATGAGTTAAAAGGAGTTCAAACATTCAATGTTTAAGGAGGATTGTTGGGGAATTACGTTCCTAACTTAGTAACGACAGTACAAATAGTTAGTACTGATAGTTATAGTTAGTACTGACAGTACAAAATGTTAAGTACTGATCAGTTAGTTAGTACCGATAGTAGAAATTAGTTAGTACCGTTTAAGAGATATGTATGAGATATTTTAGGAAAAGATATGTACGCATTTTGTAAGCCTGTTAGGGTTTATCCTTAGTCTATAAAAGGATCCCTCTTGGCATAGTTAGATAACCTCAAGATATCTCATAGCAAAATCATATCTTATTAGTTAGTAATCTGTAATCATTCAAAGCAGATTAATAGAAGTTATTACTTAGTTCTTCATTGTTTTTCTTAGTACTTGTGTTAAGATTCCGCATTAACACATAGTATTCATAATCAGTGTTTCTACATAGTCAACTGATTTATACATCTTGGCTATAATACCTTAATAGGCTGAGAGATCTATTCCAAAGGGGACTCAAAGTTCTTGATTCAAAGAGGAGACAATACCATCAAAGACTGCTGCTGATGCTAAGGTAGCCATCCAAGATATGGTTGAATACTCTCAAAAATGGCATAATGGAACATTAAGGACCAGAAGTACTGAAACTTCTGACGGATTAGCAACCATACAAGCACAACTCAACAATCTTGGAAGAGAAATCAAGAAAGTAAATGAAAAAGTTTATGCTGCTCAAGTAGGATGTGAACAATGTAAAGGTCCCCATTACACCAAAGATTGTCCACTTAAGGAAGAAGGAAAAAAAAACAAAAACTAGTAGAAGCTTACTACACACAATTTGGAAGCAGATGTGTTATTAAAGCTTTTTAAACATTGTATATACTGGTTTTATTCGATTCAACTAACAAACGTGAGTAAAGTTTAAAACCCCCGTTTATAGTATAGGTTTAGGGTAAGACCAGGTCATTCCACGGGATTGGTAATTCTAAAAAGAGTCAATTATATTACGAAAGGGGTAAATCTTATAGACTGTCACGATCTAAAGATTTTAAGGTACTTCAAGATATAAAATGATGTTGTATAGGGTATGAGAGCAAATATGTATAAACTTGGATAGATAACGGGTTCAAGAGAATTAAAGTATAATCCATTAAAGAAATGGTTAGTTTACTAAAACGATTGTCTATTTATTATAATCAAAAATTCTTTCGGCCTTTACTTTTGATTACAAAAATGCTTTAAGTTTGATTCATGTTTGGAAAATAGGAATATGGACTTTCTTAACCAAGTTTGTTAGACATGAGGTTAAGCGTTAAAACTTTTTATTCTCGGTTAATAATCATTTTATTAGCCAATCCTCACAAGGCTAAAAACTAGTTGTCAAAGACAAACAACTTGGAAATCAAATATATAGCCGGAGTCTTTCGACCTATATCCGGACTAGTATGATGATCAATTGATGATTAAGAGATCCGAGTGTAAAAACATCAAGTTCATATTAATAATTTCCAAATTCATTAGTTTATCCAAGTTAGATGCATAGTTTCCTCATAATCCCCAAGCAAACATGCTAAACTAATTCATATTCATCAATTCAAAACACATAACAAGCATGATCAATTCAAATTCATAATATACCAAATTCAATAGCAAATAGTGCACTGCTTACAAGAATCCTCCTTCAAACGGATATTATAAAAACTTGTAATATTCAACTATAACGATTTTAAAAACTCCTTAACACAACTTCTGAGATCAAATAGTATCTTCTTTCGATTATATCCTGGAATGTGATGAAGAACAAGGTGATTCTTCAACAATTCCACTAGAACTTTTCCCTAACTATTCTAGATCTAAATTGAGATTGAGAAGTGTTGAATTGGATGATTTGAGCCTTGAATTTCGAGCTTTATTTATACACAAACTTAAGGCTTCAGTTGGGAAAAGGTGGCAAGCCAAAGGTTGCCCAATAATGGCAATCATAATGATTTTTGAGTAACTGTAGGAGAAGTGCGCCACACAAAGAAAATTATGCGCCGTACTTGGTGTATAATTAAATTGCATTTACTTCGCTTTGAAG
>BQNB010000425.1:66284-68148 GCA_026074375.1 Tanacetum coccineum | reverse complement strand
TCGACCAGGTGGGCAATATTTGTTCAAAAACTTAGTTTTAAGATCTTCCCAAGTTTTGATTGAACCAGTTGGTTCGTTTGTTAGCCAATGACTTACGGCTCTAGTTAAGGATATAGGGAAGACTTAGAGCATTAGTTGATCCACAATGATGTTAGGAACATGGAACAAGTCAACTATTTCGAGAACTTTCTCAATGTGTTCATTTGCATCCTCATTATCCGAACCGCTAAGTGTATTTTCTCAAAGCTCCTTAAGAAATTATCCTTTTAGTTCAAATTGATCTTTGTTATCAATCTTTGGCCTAGCCACTCCCGATCCATAGTCCGTTTGGGTCTTGCTCATGTATTGCTCTATTGTTTCGGCCATTGCTTCCTCTTCTTCTTCCTCTGAGTATTCTTGGTCAGAAAGTAGATTGAAATCAAGTGATCTCAATTCGTCAAGACTTAGAGTCTTGAAGTGTCTCCTTGACGATCGAAATTCTCGTTCAGGTTCTTCGTAAGGTGTAAATAGTTCTTCCGTAAAACTCCTTGTCATGCACTACCTGAAATAAGGGATAAACAATCAGTAGAATTTGTCTCGAAGAAAGGAGGGATAAACAATCAGTAGGATGGGCTCTTTTAGGATAGAAAAATTTTTAGCATAAAAATCAAAGAGGAAAACCAAGATTTCTATTTCAGATGATCGATACGCCGTATCCAATGGAAGTGGATATGCCGTATTAATCAGTTTGAGTGAATACGCTGTATTGGACAGAGAGTTGGATACGTCATATCCGCTGGAAGTGGATATGCCATATTCAGCTGTCGACCAGAACAAGTGTATTAAGAAAAATTAATTAAATACGCAAATAATTAAACATAAATATATACATACAAACAATTAAAGACAAATATACAAAATTTACAAATTATACAAGAATATACACTAATCTAAATTACACTAATCCTAAGGGTTAGATCTAATCTAATGTTAAAAACCAAAATATCAAATAAAAAACAAGATTAATTTTCACTCCCCGGCAACGGCGCCAAAAACTTGATGTGCTGTCGTTGTATGGTATATTTAAGATGATTCAAGTTTTAAATTTATATTTTGCCGACTAAACCAAAAACAACACTTTAACGGGCAGTGTACCCGATCGGTAGTAGTTTTGTGGTAAGTAGGGTGTCGAACACTTGAAGCGAGGTTAAATCTATCAATTTAATTAATATCTTGGTTATCTAATCTATGTTAATTCTATTCTATTTTAAACCTATGTTAAACCTATGTTAGTCTAAATCCTAATTCTAACGGGAAAAGGGGGTTTTCAGCCTGAGAGACTAGCACGGTTTGGTTGGTGACTACAATCAATTCAAGGCATTGTTACCCACGCAAGCTAATTAACAAAAGATGAAAGAGCGGTCGAACCTTATATAAGAAAACTATATTAACCATTATTAATCCGATTATAACATTGGTTTGTTTATTTAGTTCAATGATTTCTTCTCTCGAGGTGGCATATCATTCTTAAGACTTAGGTGTTACATCATCCTAAGACCTAGACACATTAATTCTGTCACAATTAAAGCATCCACATAAAGCATCCTTATTTGCTGATTATAATCTATCTTAGAGATTAAAGCAATGGTGACCTTGTTAAACCCTAGCTCATAGAGACTTTACCCGCTTAATGACAATTTATACACTAGTAGTCAACTTTTCCAACTATCCAATGGAATCAGAACGTTACTTGTTGAATTATCTAGGTCACCTGCTAGTCAACACAATCAATAAACCATTGGCAATATCCAATTAACTAGTTAAGCCCGAAGCGTATCCTAGACACGGACTTAGAAGGATAATATTTGTGTAACTATGATTCTAG
>BQNB010000425.1:48784-58784 GCA_026074375.1 Tanacetum coccineum | reverse complement strand
TTCCCCACGCAACCGAGTGAAATTGTTAGTGTAGTTCGCTTGTTTAGAGTATATATATTTGGATGTAACCTGAGCAACACCCATTTAAATTATTAATTTTCCCACTATGACAATATCGCCAATGTGTCACTAGTTTCCGCTATTTTTTTATACATTAAAACGATAGATATTTCCAAAAGATAGGTGTATCTCGTGATCTTTAGCTCGTATTATTTTAAAGGGGATTTAGGACAAACAGAAGGGATATGTGAAATGTGTGATCATTCCTCGCATGAACTCCAACAAGTCATTTTTATTAAATGCCGAACCACCAGGGTAGGTCGTCGATCTTACCGAGTTATATTCTCATCAAATGTCCTTTCCAGCATTGATCACAGACAACACATTAAACCCACTTTGAGCAAATTATCGCGATATACTTATTTCTTACTAACATCTGTACAGTCTCAATAAACTCCCGATGGCCCCCTTCCCATAATTTTATTATTAACCCCCATCTAATTTCTCGATTGAGGACCATTAACATCAATCTAATCTCTATATATCCCTTCTTCAATATATATATATACTACTAGCATTCAAAATGCATTCTCAAGATCTTATTACGCCTCCTTTAAAATACTAAACCGTGTCGTATAGATTATCTTAACACACCACTTTGGATACATCGTCTATTGATAATATGTCATTAAAGAGCTTGAACCTCTAATAAACCCAATCCGCGCAACAACCCGCCCAACCCCCACCCCAACCAAAAAGCAACCCCCCCAAACCACACGCTATCCACCGCACCCACATCACATGAACCCACTGACTCCTTTAAACGTGTCCCACGCCCTCCATAAACATCTAGTCCCCATTTTCACCCTCCCATCTGTTTCCTGCCCCATTTCCCATTTTATATAAACAAAAACCCACCGGCTTCGCTTACTGACTAATTATCATGTAGCCCAAGTCAACCGTGTATAATCATTCAACACTTTTGGAGGTACGATAGTCAACTCTGCCTAAAATAATATGCCCATCACCCCCCATAATTAATCATATGCCATTAACTAAGTATAAAACTACTCGCCCCCTAACCCCCACCCCCTTACCAAATCCAACAAATTACCATTTCCACCACTATCTCGTACCAATCACCTTTGCATACCCCACACACACAAACCACCAGGCTCCCCCTCACAATAAACCACAAACCACCTCCCCCGCCAGCCCGTATAACAAAACTCACCACCCCCCCCCCACAGCCCCAAACGCCCTTACACACACCCCTCTTCTCCGACCCTCAGCCCCGCTACCGTCCCCCCCACCACCCCCCCCCCTACACCCCCCCCCCCCCCCCGCCCACCAGCGAGATATTCAGTCCAGTCCCACCGACCCGCATCTCCTCCCCACCCAAATTTCCCCGCACAGCCCCCGTTCTCCCGACCCTTGCATTCACATAATTAAAATACAAATAACCACCAGATACTCCAGATCACCACATCTAAAGGAAAGTATGTCGAAAAATCAAATTTGACTGAAGACCTTACAACTCAGATTTAGACCCTAAACCCGCTTGCCTTTAATCCATAACTCACCACCAACTTACCAGTAATCACTAAACATCCTCCCCGACAACCTAAACCTCATACCCACAACTCAACACAGAGATAACCAGCAGAGATCCTAACAATTGTGATAAATCAAACTCCCGAATGAATTCATGTAGAACCCTATAAATCTCGCCACCACCGCCTCTTCGCGCACTCCCTACTTCAAGTAGAGTAAGTTCTTCACAAACACCATAAAACAACAAATCTATACCCCAACCCACCTCCCCCTAAGGCCCGCCCGCGCCCCCCCCCCCCCCCCCCCCCCACACCTTGACCCTCTAATACAACCTACCAACAATGTCTCAAACACAAAACCACTTTATACTCCCACATATCCTCTCGTAACCCCACGGCTACTCTAAAAAAATTAAACACCCAATTAACTCAACAAACCCCATTAACAAAATCTACCATCGTACAACTCACACTCAATCTATATTAACCCTATGTGGAATTATAAATACTACATTTTCTCACCGAAGAATATTATACAAAGGGGCTTTATACTCAGCACTGAGAGACTGGCATCGCAGTTTGGATTGGTGCACTACAATCGATTCAATGGTACTATTTAAGCTCACGCAAGGTCCCTTAATAGAAAGAGTCAGTAATACCTGTATATATAAGAACACATCACATTGTACTCCGCATAATCATCACCCCCAACTCCATTAATATAAAGGTTTCATACCTTATCCCCATCAAAATCTTAGCTTTCTACTTAGGATAACACCTTCTTAACATCCAACTTCCATACTCAGACCACCGACCAATACCCGCTACTAAATACATCCAACCCATCAGACAGTCAACCTCAAAACAGATGTACATCAGCACCACCAAATAACTAGTATCAACCTATGACCGCTTCACCTATAATCCCCCCCTACCCACGCCCCTATCCCAACCCCCCTCAACCCTATCCTGTGTGTGCCGCCATAAAATATAAAACTCCACCTTCCACACTACACAAATAAGAAAATACTAAGTTCTAAAAGACCATAATACCAAAACGAAAAAGACACCCACACGAGATCACAAAATACAGCACCCATCACTCTCACCCATGAAAAAAATAAAAATCTTATATAAGATTATCTCAAAACTTTCTATTATTCATTATCTCTCTAAATAATTGACAAGAGTATCACATCCTCACTAACAACAGATTATGATTAGTTGATTAGAAAAAGCATAATGATAGAATGAAATGAGAGAGGTTGAGATTGATGATTTTTTTGTTTTGTTAATTTGATTGATTATGTTATAGTTTTTTGATTTGTTTTTTTGATAGAAATTTGAATATTTGTTTAGTGAAAGGATTTTTTGTATATAATATAATCGTGTTAACAGAATCATTTTATATCGTATTAGCATTTTTATACTATTTTTTGTTCTAAATTATCGGGTAGTTTTTTTTAGGAATTACATATATTGTAGTGTTTTATTTCTCGCTTTAATTTTATTCTTGTTTTTGTTTTGAAAATATCTTTTGTTTCTAAAAATTAAAAAATATCATGAAAGCTTGATTCGTTTAGTATTTTTTTTATGTTTTTTAATTGATAATTTTTTTTGTTGACGCTAAATTTTACTAAAAATTTATGTTTGGTGATTGAAAAGAATAAAATGTATTTTTAATATACTATCCCTCCCGGATATTCCCGCCACTCCCCTCGCATCTTTCTAGCCCTGTAAGGGTTCGTTTGAGGTTCGCTGGCGCCATCGAATTTGGGAAGTGTTCTTCCGTGTCAGCCTTTCTCCCAGTCTACGGGAACGCCCACACCTTGGTTGTTGTTTCTTGCCCATCATTGGTGCGATGCTCTAGGGGACGTTGTTCGATTATGTGGTGTCTGTGGGTACATTTCGGGTGTCCCTCTTTGCCAGCCGGGCGAGCGGTCGGGTAACGTCCGGCCGCCGGGGTTTAGGGCGACTATGAGAATGCAGGTATGCAACTACCGGGGTGCAGTCATATCTTGGCTCCCCCACCCACCCGACGCCGCTTCTGCCAGACCGGCGCGCGGGGGCGGGTGGTGGTCGCGCGCGCATCCTACAATTTAATCCGCACCCGCCCCTCCCACCCTTGCTGCGAGCCCCCCACTTCCACCGAGCCCCGCCCCCCCCTGGGCCCCGTTCTGTCTCTCGTCTTACCAACCCGCGGACCATCCGCCCAGCGACCCGTGTCCTCACCAGCCCCCCCCCCCCGTGCCATGCCGGTCCCCCCACCACCTCTACCAGTGCCCATCCCCCACTCACACCCCCCCCCGGCTCCTGTTCCCCTCAACTTCTTCCCCCCGCCATCACGTACTCCCCCCACCGCACCAACTCTCCCCCGCTGTCTCATCCTCCCTCTGCTCACTCTCCCGCATTTTCGTCCCTCCCTAGCATGCGCCCTCCATTACAGCTTTCCCACTGACTTCTAGCTTGCTACAGTTAGAACGGTCTCCCCCTCACCCTACTCCCCTCATCACAGCATTCACTTCTCCAGCCCCTCTCACCTCCCCCCCGTTCGATCGCCACAAATCCTACGCGCCACATGGGCCGGATGTCCATACCCGAGACCAGATCGCACACCTCTCCACATACACCCCTGTCCACTTCCCAAACCACTCCAAACCACCACCCCCTCCCCCCCCCACCGCCGCGTCCCGCTAGCCCACCCACACACCCAGGCCCCCCCACATGAACACTCACACACAAAAACAAAAACACCAATACCAAAAGTACACAACCAAAAAATCAAACAACAAACAAAATAAGTTAAAAAAAAAAAAGAAGCATAAAAAAATATTGTAACCCATAAATAAACAAACAAAAAAATAACATCAAGTACATGTAAAGAGTAAGAACAAAAATCATGTTTTGTCTTTTTTGTTGGTGAATTAAATATTAATAAATATATATAGTATTTATTCGAGAATACTTCAATATAAATATTGAAGAAAAAAGAAATAATAAATTTTATAGTAAATGTAAACTCTTGGGTATATATAACAATAAAATAGAAAAAAAAAAAAAAAATTAGAACACATATAGGAAAGATTTAATAGAAAAATATGAATAGTAAAGATCACACAATAGAAAGAAAGAAACGAAATGAAAATACCCAACCTAACCGTCTAAAACGCACCGCACTCAACTTCCAACTCTAATAAACTTAAAATAACCAAGTTAACAAAAATAAAAACAAAAACAAGAAACAAAACAACATAAAATTATACCACATTCATATAACTAAAATTGACTTAACTCACCATAATTAGACCAAACTTTTAAAGATAGCGTCCGTGGTGAAAAGATAAAAAATAAGATACGTAGAAGATGGAATACCATTAGTGCCAACAAAGGAAAAGCTTAAGAGATAAGGATAAAAAAAAACAAAAAAAAAAAAAAAAAATAGAAAATATAGACAAAAACAATAACTCTAAAAAACGTCCAACCAAAAACCCCAAAAACAAAACCAAAAAAAAAACTCGAAAAACCCAACAGAAGAACATATGTGAGAGCTGAAAGTAACACAAACAAAAATTATTAACGTCACAGATAACAATGTAAACTACCACATAGAATCGAGACTTTGAGTATTAGAAGAAAAGTAGATTATAAATGAAGTCAGAATTAGAACAATAAATGTTCCTAATAATTAAAGACTTGTCCGAGACGGTAAAATAGAAAAATAAAGAAAATGATTAGAAATCAAAGTTTACAGTGAGATAAGATGTACAAATGGATGATAAATAAAGATACAATAATTGAAGAAATAGAGAAAAATAAAATAAATTAGAATAAAAAAAATAGACATAATCTAATAAAAAAACAAGGAAAAAAATCCTAGGAAAAGAAAATAGAGGGAGAAGAATAAACCCTTAGAGAATAAAAAAAAAAAAAAAATAAAGAATATTAGTCTAGTAAAAGACTATCCGATAAAGAAAAGCAACGAACAATCCACAAATGAATAGGATCCAATAAAAATAAGAGAAAGAGAGAAAAAATATTTAGAAATGATATGACATCAAAAAATGAAAACATATAAAATTAAATATAAGACATCAAATAATATTCCTAATAATAAGATAAGATAATATAAACTCAAATAATAGAAAAGAATAAGAAGATTAAAATGACAAAGATAACAAAAGGAAAATTGAAAATATCATAAAATACGAAAAAAATAAGTATTCAGAGAATTGCATCAAAGTTAAATTATAAAGGACAAAAAAGTAAAATTAGGAATTGGAAACAAAACAGAATAAGGCTAAAAGAGAATGCGCCAAAATAATTCAGAGAAAAAGCTAGTATAAAAAATCTAGAAATATTTTGAAAAATGTTAATTAACTATTCTGAAAAAGACTCAGATAACAGCCGAAATCCTACAGAGAGAAGAATACAAGTGACATAAAAAAGATCAGATGATCTATACAAAAAATTCACCAAAAAACGACCACAGAAGGAATATAAGAAAATCAATAAAAGACCTAAGTAATGACAGAGAGGAAAACTTCAATTACGACCCAGTATAATATATATATTATACTTTCTATTAAAAATCTCTGAGAAGAATATCAAGCAAAGTAGGATCCCTACTTCCATGAAAATCCATCCCAATATGCCTGCGATCCAACTCAAACTTGGATCCGCTCATATCTGAACACTCGACAATGTCTACAGACCTATGTTTAAAAAAAATAGAAAAACTCAGAAAAATGAATGTTTTATCCAGATGTGCTAAATCAAAAATTCTCGAGTACCTAAAAACCAGAGTAAAGTCAATCTATCAAAGCAGAAGGTGAAAAAAGAGCAGAGAGATAGGAAACAGAAGACAAAGATTATATACAAAATATCAAGATAGGAGAAAAGAACTATCGTATTAAAGATAAAATTATCCTATTTAATAAAGTAGTAAAATAAAAGTATAGTTTTATAATCCTGAATATTAAAAAATTTATTTATTTGGTTTTGTGTTTTGGATATTATTACGTATAAAATACTCTCGGTCAGTTGTACACATAGGCTAAAAGATTGTTCTTTTATTTATTATGATGTTTGAGGCTATTGATTACTTCTGTTGGTATCTAGTCCTTTTTATTTATTATGGTAAGATTTGATTATGTTTGGTTGTTTGCTTATGTATGGATTCTGTGAGATTTTATCGTTGTATGCTTGTTTTATGTTTAAATAATTAATATACTTGTTTGTACTCGCGCTTTTGTATGGCGCGATATACCCTATCTATAAAATGGACTTTAGTGATGCGACCAAGTAAAAAATCATATAGAGGTCAGTGATAGTACTTCTTCTCATATAGTGAAGTTTGATATGTTCTAGAATGATAGTTTACGCCCAATTAATTGTCCTTCTTGAATAGTCTGTTGTCGCATAGAATACGCTTACATGTGCTTTAAGATATAAGTTAACATTGGATACTGCCAAAGGTTTTATTGTATGTTGTTTTGACTAGCATGGATGATCATAGCTTATTCAACATTTTAACGTTTCTGGTTCCTATTGGTATAGTCGTAGATAGATTACTAGTGTATATATTTCATTAAGCGTAACTAGGCATTATACGTCGAGAGTAGATTGATGGTTTTGGTTGTTAGTAATTTTTTTAACATTTATCATTGTCTTGTTAAATAGGTGTGGTTCTTTTCTATATTATTTATTATCCTTTATTGTGAGTGTAAAAGAGGAATAATATTTGTAATCTAAGAGGGGTATTTTTCATTTAAACTATCAAGAAGTATCACTATATATGCTCATTACTATAATCCTATCGGATAGATATAGAAATATAATGTCAGACAAAATAAAGATAAAAAAAAGGAAAAAATAAATAATAGAAAATCATAGGGAAATAAATATGAATTAAAATCATCAAGACTTTATGCAAGACAGAAGGAAAAAGATTGCTATTCTCGAAATTATGACAACAAAATTACAACGATCCTACTAAAATGATGGCGATCTTCATGCCTCCTCTAGCGCAATCGAACTTGTACATGCTCACTCAAGCGCCTCCTTCCTCTTTAAGAATCGACCTATGCCACTCTCGAGAGAAGAACCACCGAGATAAGATACCATCCACTTGCACTTATTAAATAAACAACTTTCTAATTGCACGTTCCACCCCTAATATGGTTCCCTCTAATACCCCAAGCTTCCCGCCTGTATATTAAGGTTTCTCCGAACTCTTCCTATCCCGTAATTAGCCTTGCGCTCGTCGGGCCTTTTTCCTGGTTAATGTACCTTCGAAATGCTTTGTCACCGTCACAACACAAACTGTGCAGTCTCTCAGGCTTGAAAACCTCCCTTTTTTTCTCGTTTTTAGAACTTAGCCGATTTCCACTATTTGACATAGGTCCCTCTCCTAACTCTTCGGTTCCCAGATATAGAGTATATTTAAACTTGAATAGAATAGATAACAAGATTATATTAAATTAAATATATTTAACTCGCTTAAAGTGTTTCGACACCCTACTTACCACGAGAACTACTACTAATTTGTTACACTGCCCGTTAAAGTGTTGTTTTTTGGGTTTTTAGTCTGCAAATATAAATTTAAAAACATGAATCATTAACCTTATACCCCAACCAACAACGACTCATCATAGGATCTAACCAAAGCGCAACGAGATAGAGAGAAATGTTTAAATGCTTTTAAATGATATGTTGGCACCTATCTACCAGCCTACCCAGGACCTAGAGAAAGCAAAAAAAAATGATTATGCTTGGACTCCTATAACTATATGATCTTGTTGGTATGTGACATAATTTGAATATGGATTTTAGAATAGTGGATAAATTGAAACTTTGAGTTTGTTGTAAAATTTAGTAACCACCTAGATGTTATTGTGGGTTATGGATTATTGGTATTCGTTTGTTTTATGTCTATTTGGTTTGATTTGATAATGATTGCTGCATGTTAATATCGTTTAATGTTTTGGGTAAGGAATACTGTTCTGGTCATTTTTATTAAAGTTGTGCGGTCCACGGATCCTACTTATGATAGATTTCCATTCGTTATTTAGGTAGATTCGATCCATAGCGTCATCAGTCAGGTACCAATTTGAATTTTCTTGATTTTTAACTTTTTCTACTTTATCTTATAACCATGCTATATGATACTATGTGGGATCTTAAACCTTAGGATATAACATGTTCTTCATATAATCCAAGGACCATTATACAATCCACTTCACCACTTTCACCTTATAATCATCATCCTCAAACACCATTTTCTTCACACCTTCTCCACATTTCTCTCATACAACATCACTAGTTCACCACCATGACTAGTTCATCCAAAACAAATTCACCAAACTTCAAACGAAAAACCGCAAGAATGAGTGTCAAGTATCCAAACTATGTCAATCTCACATCCTCAAGTGAGGAACAACCAAATGAGAGAACTCCTTCACCACCTCCTAGAAAGAAATCCCTTTCACCACCTCAAGCTCCATCAAAATCCATCTCTAGCAAAAGCACACACTACACCTCTTCATCATCACCAAGTGAGTCTCCTACACCAACTCACGTTGCACCTCCACCTAAACTTCGTTTTGTCATTCCGATAAAACAAGAACCTCAAGAACTTCCTCCACTACAAATATCACCAAATGATCCCTATGCTCAAACCATGGATAATTGGCCACCGGGCCCTTCTAATCCATCTCCACCACCACGTGTTTCACGACCACCTCCTGGTTTTCCAAATCCACCACCCGGATTTGAACCACTACCATCAACCCAACCTTTGTTTGTTAACATTAACAACAACACACCTCTCCTCCACAACAATGCACCTCCACTTGAAAACATTCACCATCCACCACCAAATCTTGGAAATCAAGATTTTCCTAATCCTCCAAACATCTTGGATTTTGTTCATCCAAATGACATGCCTCACCTCCACAACATGTTTTGTCAATGTTGTAGCACCACAAGGCATGAAATCCAAATGCTCTGAAACCGTGTCAACTACATGTTCTCATACATTCGACACCACCTCGGCTCTTCATCACACCCACCTTACTTTCCGCATTAGCCGCATAGCAATCTCACCTCACCCCTCGGATTATATGGGAAAATGACATTTATCCCAAGATTTAGGATCTTTAATTGTTTTCTTTTTCTAGTCTAAGATTATTGTGTAATGGCTTTAACGCCAAATTTTATGTTTTATCCCTTATAATGGATTTAACATTATTTCATTTTGTTGTGTTGATGATGGATGTTTATATGTGTGCATATGTGGTTGTTATATTTATATTTGCTTGTCTACCAACTTTGTTTTGTAGCAACGCATCCATAGCTTGATTACTTAGTGCCTTAAGCAAGGGGAGTATACACCAAGGGGGAGCACTTGCATCTAGTCTTTATTTTTTACTGTGCATTTGTCACCAAGT
>BQNB010000425.1:2057-44036 GCA_026074375.1 Tanacetum coccineum | reverse complement strand
CGTTAAGGCAAACGATGCAGTATTGAAGAATGTTCAAAATCAAGGCCAAAATTTGCAAAATCAAATGACAAATTTGACGGATTTGTTCACCAACTTCATAAAATCAAACACCGCTTCTACTTCATGTACGGGTACTCTACCAAGTCAAACCGTGACTAACCCTCGTCAGCAAATTAATGCTATCACCACTAGGAGCGGTAAAACCTTGGAAGAACCTTTGACTCCTCTTGTTCCTACACCCGTTGTTTCAACTCCTCAAAAAGAAAACGAACCAAACCCGGAGACTTTAATGGAAAATGTGCAAAGTCTAAATTTGGAAAATACCGCACAAGTCCCACCTCCGAGGGAGGAAGAAGATTCAACTTTCACTGAAACTCCACAACCAAAAGCAAAGAAAACCGTTAATGTTTAAATTCAAGATCTTAATTCTCCAAGTCCTAATTCATATCAACCTAAGCTTCCATATTCCGAGAGGATGAGAATAAGAGAGAACGATAAACCTAGTGCTCAACATAGCCGGTTTTTGAAGATGTTCAAACAACTCCGTTTAGAGATTAGATTGAAATATGCTCTCGTCAAAATGCCACAATTTAACAAATGGTTAAGCTCGTTGCTAAGGAACAAACAGAAGCTCTAGGAGATTGCCATTAGAACCGTAAATGCCGAATGTTCTGCTATCATCATGAACAAAGTTCCCGAAAAGCTCGAAGATCCGAGAAAGTTTCTTATTCCATGTGCTTTACAAGATCTGAAGAGAACTAGTGCTTTAGCCGATTCTGGAGCTAGCATTAACCTTTTACCTCATTCTATCTACAAGCAACTTGAGCTTAGAGCTTTGAAGCCCACTCGAATGACACTCGAGCTTGCTAATTGTTTAATTACCCACCCAATGGGCATAGCCGATTATATTGTAGTTAGAGTTGATGGTTTCACTTTTCTTGCGGATTTTGTGGTGGTTAATTTTGAACCCGATCTAAGAGTGCCTATTATTCTAGGAAGACCCTTCCTTCGCACCGCGAAAGCTCTCATAGATTTGTATGAAGAAACTTTAACTTTTAAGAGTAGGAAACGATGAACTTGTTTACTATGCTGATAAATCCGAGAAAAACAAGGAAAAACATTCTGTTCACGTCATTTCCGTCATTGATTTTTCAAAAGACGATCCATTTAGTGGCAGTACCACTACTCATTCTGATAATCCTTCTCCTAGTTCTTCTCCGAGGAAAACTAGTGATAATTTTGAGAAGTTCGCCGATGAACTTGATCCTCTTGATTCGTTACCATCGGGTAATGATGATTCGACATTTAAGAAAGATCTTCACGAAGAAAATTTTCAAGTTTATTCAAATCCTCTCTTTGAATTTGATGATACTTTTAAATCTAACTCCATAAATCCTCTTTTTGATGAGATGGAAGAAAATATCGAGATCGAGAACACCAACGTTTATAATGAACCAGTTTTACCTCAAACACCTTTGTCCAATAAGGATGAATGTTTTGATCCTAGAAATGATATTGATGAGATTGAAGAATTTCTTGCTATGGAAATATCAAAGGAATATGATGAAGATTTTTACGACTTAAAAGGAGATGTCCTTTTTCTCGATAATTTGCTTTGTGATAAGCCCACTTCTAACCTTTTTCCACAAAATGAATCAAACCATGAGACTTTTTCTTCAAGAGATGATCCTCTTCACCATGAGTTCACCGGAGGACTCATAATCAATTCTTTGATGATTGCTAGGTAACACAAGGAATATCTTGACCGCATGATGTTGCTATGTGAGATTTCATCTTCTTTACCACCAAATGTTTTTCATGCTAGTCCAAGTACTATAATCGAGTCTCTTCCTACATCTCATATTCTCGTTGAAGATAGTGAACCCATTCATGAAGAAATCGATTTAGTCCCCGGTCCGGATGAAGTAATTCCACCAGGTGTTGAGAATGATGATTCCGAAGATGAAGATAGCTTTTAAGTGGTCTCAAGTCCAATCCCTTGGCTTATTTTAAGAGCCTATAAGCTCTTATATAAGCCCCTTGATTTTCAGACCTTAGGAAACTTATTTGTTGGCTTATTTTTAAGCCCAAACTTGGCTTTTGACTGTTTTTGCATTACTTAAGCGTAGGATTGCTTATTTTCCTTTTCTGGCTATTTGAGTTTTTCTCATAAGCTCATTATTGATCCTCATAGCTTTTTAGGTTAAATTAGTTAGATTTTTTTGCTTATTCCCTTTTTGCTAGCTTATTTAAGTAACAAGCTTAGCTTTTTAGCCCTTTAAGCTTTGTTTAGCTTTCCTGTCATCATAAGCTGTTACAGCTTATTTAGCCTTAAGCTCTTAGCCTTTTAAGCTTATCTAGGTTAGTTTAGACTTCCTTTAACTTATTTTAGGCCAAGTCCTAGCTTAAACGACCACACAAGCCAAATGACTTAGCTTTTTCTAGCTTTAAGCCATTTTAAGCATTTCTGTCACTTTTAAGCTTATTTTTAAGCTTATTTAGTGCTTTTTAGATAAGGTTGTAGAAAGGACAAAGTTGTTAAGCCCCACGAGTAACAACTTTGCTTCTTTGAGTTTTCACAAAAAATAAAAAAAGGAGAAGGACAAGAGGTCGGTAGTGAGCAATGACTCGAACCGGGACCTCTACGTTACAGTCCCCTTTATAAATCTCACACTCTATTACCGCGCGCCCTTGGGTCTTTTTCGTTTAAAGACTCAAGGGCTCTTTGGTATTTTAGGTATATTTTGGCTTGTTATGATAATAAGCTGTCACAGCTATCGGGCTTTAATCCGTAAGCTATTTTTTTATTTTTTATTTTTCATAGGTTGTTAAAGTTGTAATGTATTTTTAGTAAATTTTTCAGAATTTTCGAAGTCATTTAATATTTTTATGATTTTAATTTTAGATTAATGTTTTAAAAATTCATAAAAAAAATACAAAAATTTTCAAAAAATATATTTTTCTTTGTTAGAAAATTTTATTTTGTCATTTATAGTTTGTTAGGAAAAATTATAAAAGTTTTCGTTACGGGTCATTTTTACTTACTTTTCATCTTTTTAATGAACGGCGTGCGGGTGCCTGAGTTTTTGTCTTGACTCGTTTTTTTGGGTCAAACGAAAAAATCGTTTTCCGGTTCTAGTCTTTTTCATTCTTCGTTATTTGTCCCGTAGAGTTAGTCTTAGAAGCAAAAAAATTCTTTGTAGGTTAATTTTAAGATTTAGGTTTTTCCACCTTTTGGATCGGGATTCGGCTCCCGTTTTTAGCTTAATTTAGTATTTTTTAGGTTTTCTTATTCCGTTTTGTTTGTTATTATCTAATTTGACTTTTTCAAATCTCTCATATTCTATTCCCCTTCCTTCAAAAAAAAAACTTCAAAATCTTAGAATGTATGATTTTCCATTCTGCCTCGTTGGGGATGAACGACCCGGGAAGGATCACTATATACTATCTTCTTCGGTTTCATTGATTGTTGTTTTTAGACTTATATATATTTTATATTTTATTATATATTATATATATGGTGTAAAAACCCGCAATCAATTTTTGGCGCCGTTGCCGGGGAGGCTGTGAAACCGTTTATCGTTACGTTTGGCATTTGTGTTTGAATCTGTGAATATTTTCTTTTATAAACATTAAAAAAGTACAAAAATATTTTTCATTTCTTTTAGTATAATTATCAGATAAAAACCAAAGAAAAACCAAAAATATAAAAACATTGTCCATAATAAAAAAGAAATAAAATTCACAAAGTGTTTAAATACCAGAAATATAATATTCTCAACTGAGGTATTATATAATTCTTCCGGTGAACTTCGTTGGTTAAAAACATTGCCTTTTTGAGTTCTTACGACGTACGGCTCACCTTTGAAAAGTTAAGCAAACTATAATAGTGGGTATTAAGGGAGGGTTGTTCCGGGAAACTACGACCGAAGGAGAAAATAAGCTTCGCGTATTCTATCTTCGCTCACACTGTGTTGTTTATCTTTTTTGAGAGCTACCGTGAAGTAAGTAGATTGATTAGGTTTGCGTTGTCTTATCTGCTTGTCCGTTTTAAAATCAATTGTGAATTAATCATGAATAAACACATAAAAAAAAAATTGTGTATATTTTCTTTTTATATTTCTATTTAGTGCATGCCGATAATCGGTTCTCAAGCCGTTTTTCAGTTTTCCAGAACCTCCTGTCCCGTCAGCTTCTGTTGATCATCCAATCTGAGAAACCTGATAATCCTCCCCTTAGTTGCGATGGGATGATAATCGTATATGCGCAATTGCTCGAAGCCCCACCGAGGGTACGTTGGATGGATAGTTATTCAGGAAATCAGCGAATAACTGTGAGTTAAAGGCATGGTCTTCTGAATCCTTGTCAAAACAAGCAATTTTTTGGAAATGATAAAAGAAGACCCACATGCTCACAATCGTTATTTCTACAAGATCTACTTCTACGTGAAGATTCCGACGTATCCATATTACGTCGAAGTAAAACTTATGCTTTTCCCGTTTTCTCTCGAAGGGCAGCCCGGATATGGCTAAGGAAAAAAGAACCCCTCGGGTGGATTGAAACATGGGGATGTTCTTGTTTCGAAATTTTATTAATACAAATTCTTCCCTACCTCTAAAATGACCAAATCTCTAGAAATGTAATCACGACTGATTTCAGCAAAAAATTTGATGAGACGTTTTATGGGCTTGGGATCGTTTCAATGATCTTTTAAGGGGATGTGCCCTCATCAGGGTTTTCAGAATTGCATCAACTCATACATTCTATAATGCCCTAAAACTCATAATGATCAGATCATTGAACTCTGCTGCCTGGGGTGGTAAATTAATTAGTCAAAATGCCTCGAGGAATGTTTTAAAATATCGTGTGCAAGTCTATGGTACGTCAATCACGAAACAAAGCCGTCGTAGCTAATAATGATCCAAGCTCTTCCACACCAAGCGTCTCATTGAGTTGCTGAAACTCGAAGGACAGGGTAAGGCATTAATTCTCGACGAAAGAACCCAAACCCCTGCTTACGACCCCCGTATATAAGAGGTTGAACAAAGTTGTGTTACTTGTTGGGGGATGGTCATTCTTATCAAAATGTCCAGCAGAACAGCCACAATTTACCATGACACTTTCCAAGTGTATGTGTTCAGGCCGTCATGCGGCAAATTTCGAACTAAGCTAATTCTGGTTTTCGGACCTCCGATGGTCTCTAATCAAATTGACCATCAGGTTTTCCTCCCATTCTAGATATCCTCTTGCAAATTGTCAAAAACAATTTCAATCGAGGAATAACTTCAATCAAATCAGAGGAAACAATTTCATCCAAGGTAAGATTTATCGACTCCGTGTCAATCAACCATAGTCATCAAACCAGGAGCCCATCAAGGACCTGCTCCTCAGTCATCACGGTTGTGTTTAACAGATTTTGAATGAGTTGTCATAGCCAATGATGCAAGTGTATTTTTGTTGAGAAAACTTGCAAAACCTAAAGGTCAAAACCTGCAATCCCAAATGGCAAATTTGACTGACATGCTTTCAAAATTTGTTACTGTTTAATAAGCTTCAACTTCTGGTTCTGGAACTCTTTCTTGGTACCATTGTTACCAACCCAAAGGATGATTTAATAGGTAATCACTACCCGAAAGTGGTGTTACCATCCAAGGACCGGAAGCAGTTAATCATGATGCCGAGGGTGAAAAGGAAACGACTGCCTCCTGCTAATAATGGACAGCACCGATAGTCGTCCAAACCTCCGGTGGTATTAAAATTCAGTCTCGTAATTCCAAATTCCTGAGCCCAATGTTGCTCTCGTTGTTGCTCTCCAATTTCTAAAGCAATCAAAATTCCATTTCTATCAAGAAGAAATGATGAAAGGTCGCAAGGAAAAGTAACGACCCAAATCTGAGAAATTCTACGAAATTTTAGAGATCTTGAGTTTTCGAGATTTGCTTTACCGATTGCACTTGCTGCTCTATGCCTCTAAATTTTAGCTTCGGACTTTTAAAAACCTTAAATTGGAAACTAAGAAAAAATTGAGCGAATTGGCAAAAGATACTCCCTTGAATGAGAAAAATGTTCCGCGGTCATCCTTACAAACGCCTGCTACCCACCTCTTCCCCGCCCTAACTTGGAGACCTGGCTGTTTTCTGATTCCATGCGAATTTACCTGGGGATTACTACATGCAACGCATTGGGCCGATCTTGGTGCGTGCATTTATCTCATGCCATATTCCGTTGGAAAAGATCTCGCTCTTCCGAACTAAACACCAACTTGCATGACGCTAGAGCTAGCAGAGCGATTCAATCATGAACTCCAATCGGTTTATTGCTAAAGGACGTCCGTTCCTAATGGTGGGAAAGTTTCCAATTTCCAGCCAGACTTCTGGTAGTTGTTGATTTGAACCAGACCCCCGAGTACTTTTAATTCTAGGCGATGTTTCTGAAAACCAGGTCATGCTTTGATAGATTGTTTATGATGGTGAGAATTAACCTTCGTGTTGGCAAGGATAGCCTTCACATTCAATCTGGACAAAACCTTCAAAATACACAGCTGATTACAACCATATGACGGTCAACAAAATCGACGTCATTGATATGGCTTGTGATGAGTATTCTCAAGAGGTCCTAGGATTTTCCAAACATGATCGCGAGTGGCAATCCCACTCCATATTTTGAGCCTATTGTTTCTACTGCTCTCAACAAATCTTAATTCCTTTCGGGGGACAATGATTTTCTTTTAATTGGAAGAAGCAGAATTCGTTTCTTGCTCTAGAAAGATGATTCCAAACTTCATCTGAAGTTGATCCAATCTTATCAGGATCCTAAGGTGGACTACTGATTTCTTTGAAGAAGCTATTTTGATAAACAGTATTGAACCCTACCCCCCCCACTCCAATATCAAAAACAATATATGCCTGGAGCTAGGAAAGAGCTCAAACTCTGTGAAGCTAAATCTTCCGTTGATGAACCTCCCGAGGTTGAACTCAAGGAAATTGCCACCATCTTGAGTACGCATTTTTAGATAGGTGTCGACAAGTTGCCAGGATAATTGCTAAAGACTTTAAAAGATGGGAAATGGCAGCTCTTCTCAAGGTTATCAAGCTACCACTAAGCGAGCCATCGCTTGAAAAACTCTTCCCGATATAAAGGGTGTTAGCCTAATTTTATACGCACAAAAATTCTAATGGAGAGGGACTACGAACCATCTGTGCAAAAGGTCAGAGAAGGGTAAACCAATAATCCATGAACTCGTTATCAAGATGAGGGTTGAAAAACTCTTGACGCTGATTGACTTTTCCCCATCTCTAACAGCCCTTGGGTGAGCCCGGTACATGTGTACGAAGAATAGGAGGCTTGACCCGTCATCACACAAATTGATGAGAATGGAACTAATTCCTACTCGATTGGTACACGGGATGGCGAGTTTGTATTGATTACTCAGAAAACTTAATGAAGCCACACAGAGTAAGATCACTTCCCATTGCCCTTCATGGGACCAGAATGCTAGAAAGCTAGCAGCATGGAAATCAATACTACTGTTTCCTCGATGGCTTCTCGGCGTTTTTTTTCAGATCCCAATTGACAAAAGATCAAGAAAAGACAACCTTTACTTGCCCATACGGAACTTTTGCCTTATAGGTCGCATGCCTTTGGGCTATGCCAAGGATCCTGGCTCCGTTCCAAAGAAGGTATCGATGGCAATCTTCCACGGGATATGATTGAAAAAAACGATGGAGTATTTTGGGATGACTTCTTCGGTCTTTGGGGATCATTCTTCTACGTGCCTATCTCCATTTGGAAAAGATGTTTGTGAAGCGGTTGTGAAGACACCATTTTGTCTTTAAACTGGGAGTAGAAGAGCCATTTTATGGTGAGAAAGGCATTGTTTCTCGGACACAAAATTTCGAAGTCTGGACTTGAGGTTGAATAGGCTAAAGTCAAAGTAATAGCTAAACTCCCTCATCCGCATTCTGTCAAGGTATTTATGTAGTCCGTAGTTTCTTGGCACGCCAGGTGTTTACCGACTGATATATTCAGGACTTCTCCAAAAATTGCCCGTCCTATGACTCATTTGCGTGAAAAAGAGACTCCATTTTGCTTCTCTGAAGAGTGTATCGATTCTTTAATACACTCAAAAAAGAAAAAATTGACTGAGGCTCCGATCTTAATTGCTCCGACGGGACTTGCCCTTGAACTAATGTGTGATGCAAAGCGAGCTTTTGCAATTGGGGCAGTCCTGGGGCAAAGAAAAAAACAAAGCATTTTCAAACCTATTACCACTATGTAGCAAGACTATGGAACGAGGATCAAACTCATTACACTCACGATAACCCCGAAAAAGAGAATTACTTGCCGTGGTGTATGCTTTCGAAAAATTCCGTTCATATCTTGTTATGTCCAAAAGCATAGTGTATACAGACCATTCAGCCATTAAGTATCTCTTTGCCAAAAAGGATGCTAAGGCAAGACTGATGCGGTGGATTCTTTTGCTCCAAGAATTTGATATTGATGTTCGAGATAAAAAAGGAGCAGAAAATCTTGCTGCAGATCATCTTTCAAGACTGGAAAATCCTCACCAAGATAAGTTCGAAAAACAAGAAATAAATGAAAGCTTTCTCTTGAAACCACTTGATGCTATTGCTCTTAAAAGATGTTAATAACCCCCTGGTTTGCAGATTTGCAAACTACCATGCGGAGGGAATTCGTTATCAGGAATGACATCCCAACAAAAAAATAACTTCTTCAAGGATGTCAAAAATTATTTCTGGGTCTACAGACCCATTTCTATTCAAGATCTGTGATGACAAAGTAATTTAGGGTTGTGTTTCGGGGTAAAGAAGCTTTTGACATTCTTAAAGCTTTGCCACAGTTGGACCCACCGGGGGACACTACGGTGCCATTACACAGCTAAAAAAGGTCTTCGATTCAAGATTCTATTGGGCCCAACAATCTACAAGGGATGCACACGACTTTGTCACCCAATGTGAATTTGTCAAATCATGGCAAAATTCGCAACGTGATGAGATGCCAGCCATAACTTATCCAGTTTGAGAAATCTTTGACATGTGGGGCATTGACTTTATGGGTGCCGTTTCCTGTCTTCATGAGGGACAAATCATATTCTAGTTGGCAGTCGGTAATTATCAAAATGGGTTGAGGCAAATGCGCTCCCCCACCAATGATGCCGAGTTGTTTGTTACATTTCTTAATATCTCTCTTATCCCGATTTGGTTTTTGCCCCTCGTGCAAATCAAAGTGATCGCTGGTAACCCATTTTTTGCAATGACCAATTCTAAAGGTCATGCTTAAATATGGAGTTACTCATCGTTCTCTCCTCGCGTATCATCAGCAAACAAGTGGACAATGTGACGTATACAAATCGTGGTTTGAAACGGAGTCTGAAAGGACCGTAGGCGAAAACCGTGCCTCTTGTCGGAATATATTAGATGATGAATCTTTGGGCTATCCGCACAGCTTACAAAAACACCTATCGGGTGTAATACATATAAGTTAGTGTTCGGGGAAGGCTATGTCATCTTCAGTTCGAGCCTCGAGCACAAAGCTTACTGGGACTGAAGATACCACTTTGATATCAAAAAAGCGGAGTATCATAGTAAAATTCAACTCAATGAACTTAATGTATTCTGTGATCTTGCTATGAAAAATCTTTTGGATCTATAAAAGAGAAAACAAAGAGTAATTCCATGACTCAAGAAGAAGTTCCAAAATACGCGTGTTCAACGTTCGGTGATCGAGTCTCCTCTTTTAACATCTAGACTGACGATTTTTATTCGGGCATGCGTAAGGACCGCTGGATGTGGACCAGGCACTGTAACCCTAGTTTTTCCTTATGGCACTGGCGGAGGTATCTTTAAATATACTTCCGGGCCCAAAATTTCAAGGTGATAGGGTCATCGTTAGAAACACTAATTTTTGGAGGGGACATACAACCGTGGTTGTCTCGGATCTCCACAGAGTTCAACCATGGATCAATTAAATTCGGGGGGACGGGTAAGCCATGAGCGACCCTTAACAAGCGCTGCGTGGGTGGCTCACCCTTGCGGTGCGGGTTGTTCCCAACTTACAGTAAGAATATAAGTTTTATACAAGTTAGTTAGTGTTTTTTGGACATAAAGTATCTCACTAGTAGTAATAAATTAGTGTTTTTGTGTGAGGAGGCTTACATTTTCCATTACCGTGTTTGTCAATGTTTTAGTGTTGCTTTTCCCCCTTTTCTGTTGCCATTGTCCAGGATTTCCCAGTTTGTGAAGACTCTCAAGTATCCATATGAGTTTCACATCCTCAGCTTCATTTTGGGAATCCAGTATCCAAATCTAATCGACTAACGTTTTATCTTTTGGCACACTTCATAAACGGCCTTAGATTTGCGTAGGAACCCCTTTGAAACATCGAGGACGATGTTTAGTTCTAGTATAGGGGGGATCTTCGATTTGATTTTTGCCTGCAGCCGTTGTTTCACGTTATACGTTTTTACACTAATTTTTGCAAAAATACCAACAAAAAAAAAAAATTAAAAATTTTCAAAATTTTCAAAAATAAAATAAGTGTTTTGTCACAGTTTGACTTTCCTATTGGTAGAATGGTAGATTAAATTTGTGACTAGATCGGGCAGTGTTGGCCCTAGTAGTCCTCTATCTTTACCGTTGCTAGGCTAAGCCGTTCTACGAAATTCGATTGCTTCGAAGTTTATAAGGTGTAAGAACATGAAGCGATGATAGTTAAATATAAGTTAATGTGCTGAAGCAAAAACTTATATGAGTAATCCCCTGTGGCTTTTTCTCCCATTAGCTTCTAATCCACCTAATCATACGTGCTCAATTCAGTTCAACTAAGTCAATCAATGTTTTTAGAAAAAGCTTCAAATTTGTAACTTGATTCTTTAAAGCGAGATTTTTCTGTTCTTAATAATTCGAAAGTTAAAATGCCAAAGAAGCATGAATGAAGTATGAATGCAAAGATGCCATGAATATTGAAATTTTCCAAGAAGCTTTAACATTTGATTATTGGACTGTATAATAGATGTTCGTGATTATTCCTACTCCGCTAACACGTGGTGGGGGGTTCAAAATTAAGACATATCTTTGTCCTAGGATTTGGTGTGTTGTGATTCTCCACAGGATAGCGGAGGTCTAGTTTCTTCGTGAGGGGGTTTTGTTTTAAAACTATGACACTGTCTTAGCCTATTAAGGAAGAAGGTGTTGATGTGTTTTTCCCAACTACGCTAGCAACGGGGTGTGGGCTTTTTTTCAAAACTGAGAAACATCGGTCGTTGTTTGATATCCTAACTAGGGAGCGTTGGCCTAGGTAGGTTAGTGTTCAAACTAAGCAACGGCATTCCTAGCTTTAAGAACTTATGATTATAAAGATGAAGATGTTGGTCAAAAAAGTTCTACAGGTTAAAAAAATCTAGTTCTTTACAAATAAGTTACAAGGTTCCTATAAGTTGTTTTTTTTTTGCTTTGAGTCATGATTCTTTCTTGATCACGACTATGGAAAATAAGTTGATCTATGGTTGAGTTTAAAATGAGACTCACATTTAAATCCATTATTTCATGTTGGGAGTTAAAATGTTCACATGGTCATAAGTATGAGTGCTTAGGCATTTGGACTTATTTGACAAATGATCTGGTTTAATTGATTGGTTTGGAGCTAGTGAAAAATCTGGGGACGATGAATGTTTTTTTTTTTTTTTTTTTTTTTTTTTTTTTTTTTTTATCCGTCAGGACATCCATAGATTATTCTATGGGCGTTTCTCATTCTATGATCCCAGTGTTAATATAATAAAGGAAGTCAAACAGGAAGTCGAGAAAAGAAAAAGGAAAATACAAAAATATTAGGGATAATTAATAGACAAATAAAAAGTGGTGAAAATGGGACTTGTCGAAGCTTTTGATTCTTTAGTTTCCCTTGACGAACACTTAGCTACTTTTCAAAGTTATTAGTCGAGGGGGATTTAGACTCTTAGTTTTCGTAAATGTTTACTTCATAACATTGCGTGAGGACACGTCAATACCTTAGTATGGGGGATTTTGGTATGTGCTTAATTACACATACCTTTTACCTTTAAAAACGAGCTAAAATAACCAAAAACGGACTTAAAATGCCAAATATACGCTTGTTTTGCTAATGGTATTGTTTGGATCGGATTTTTAAGAAAAAAGGACGAAAAACAAAGCCAAAACGACAAAACCGGACTCGGAATGGAAAAGACTGTGAAAGACAAAGCCAAATCGAAGACGAAAAGTCAATCAAGTCAAAAAGTCAACATGAAAAGATCAACTGTCAAAGTCATTCCCAAGTCAACCCCGACCAAATCATAAGTCACATGTGAATGAAATATATGTTTTGAGGGATTTAAAAAATTGCCAAAACCCTAAATTTATATTTAAGAGGGAAAAGTTGAAAAGATAAGTGAAGGGTGAAAATGTCAATAAGGGAAAGTTGTACTACATGGGCTAAAACTGTCAGTCCATAAGACTTATAACCAAAAGGGACCACGGGTTTTGCAAAGTGTGTAATAACCCTTGGGGAATTGTTTTGCCAAGTCCCCAAAGTTTAACAAACCAAGGACGATGGACGCCAATGTTAGTTTATGTCCATGTGGGTCTAAGCTTGCCAAAAACCCCAAACCCTTGCCCTGTACCCCCAACTTTGGACTAACTCATTTTACCGCCCATTTTTGTTCCCAACATAACCCCAGGACAAACTCAGGCGTTAACCTTACTCCCTTTTACCCTTCACCTCAAATAAATCCCGGGGTAACCTCTCCCCATCGATCTACTAAAAATTTCAGCTGTAAGATTGCCCAAGTTGGGCAATCCCACAACTCCCCATAAGCATTTCGATGTATACGAATGATCCGAACAAAACAGCCAAGGAGTTTAATGGGGCAGAAGGGAATTGGCTTGACTTTACACTCACAAAACAAACACACCTGTGTTTGTGTGTCTACAAAGAAACACAAAGGAAGAAGACAAGAATTCCAAGACCTAGTCGATTTCCTATTTAAAAGCTTTGTAACAGCCATTGTGGCCAAGTAGTGTTTTGTGTAGTTTAAGTTAGTTTGCAAGTAATTCTTAGTATCTTTTAAGTTAAAAGTTTTTTTTATGTACTTGTAATCAATTTCAAAGTTAATGAAAATTCAGTTGAAGTTTTTCTAAGTTTCTAAGTCGTTCTAATAAAATCTCGCTTAGCTCACATTTAAGCTCAATTATATCATTTGTCTTACAAAGATTCTCACCAAACTTGTAAAAATTCAAAAGAGGAATAAAGTGGATGATATGTTGGATTATAAAAGGTTGGGAGGGAAATAAGCTAACATGGATGCTTATTGGGGTACAGCTTAGTTTGGCTTAAGTTATAAGCCAAGGGTAGAATTTAGGCTTATTTAGAGTCTTCAAAGGATCTCTTTTTGACAATAGGATCAAAGGTACTTTTACTTTCAATTTTGCTTTATTTTCTGTGCAATAAGCTCATTTAGCTTATTTCCTTAGGCTTATTGTGCTTATTTAGTGTTCATTTATGTCAAGTATGCTGTTTAATGTTTTTTTTTTATTTCACTTTTTTATGCCATTAGTTAAAAATGTCAAGTTAAGATCATTTCTGTCCTAGCTTTATGGTATCACTAAGTGCTTATTTGATTATTTTTTTAGCTTATTAGTGTTATTATAGCTTAGTTATCATTAGTGCTTCAAAAACTTCAGTTTAAAACAGGTTTTATAACTTTTTAAGTCCATTTCAAAAATTAAGGGGGTGTTTGGGTCAACCTTAAAAACGGGTCAAAATGGTTTTGTCCATGGGTTGAGGTAACTTAGTGTGATTTAAACTTAAGTTTTAAGCTTATTAAAAGCTGATTCAAAAGTTTTTAAGGCTCAAAATTGTTTTTCAAAGCTTTTTCAAAAACCTTTTTAAAAACTGTGACTTTTTATGACGAAAACACAAGTTGCTTAAATCCATAAGCCACTTTGGAGTTTGAGTTTACGTATCAAAATGTGTGTTGCTTGGTGTGTACAAAAAAAGGCTGCAAAACCCGTGGGTCTTGGACTTGTTAAGTCTAAGTCACCCAATCTTTTTTTAGGTAAACAGTTTTAAAAGACATTTATGCCTTTTTCACCTACAGTTCAGCAAGGTAGAATTGAATTTTTAAAGCTCAAAATTTGGTGCACAAGTTGTTAAGTCTAAGGTAATAATCTGGGTTTTAGCTTATCTCTTTGTTTAGAGCTTATTTGACAGCTTTTAATAAGCTGTCAAATAAGCCACTTAAGTTCAGCTTAAGTCTCCCCTGGTGCAAAGGGGAGATTTTAGGCTTATTTTTCTTAGCTTTTAAGTGGTCTCAAGTCCAATCCTTGGTTATTTTAAGTGCCTATAAGCTCTTATATAACCCCTTATTTTCAGACCTTAGGAAACTTTTTTGTTGGTTATTTTTTAAGGCCAAACTGTTTTGACTGTTTTTGCATTACTTATGAGTTCTGGATTGCTTATTTTCCTTTTCTGGCTATTTACGTTTTTCTCATAGCTATTATTGATCCTCTAGCTTTTTAGTTTTTTAGTTAGTTTTTTTTGCTTATTCCCTTTTTGCTAGCTTATTTATTGTAACCAGCTTAGCTTTTTAGCCCTTTAAGCTTTGTTATAGTTTCCTGTCATCATACGCTGTTACAGCTTATTTAGCACATTAAGTCTTAGCCTTTAAGCTTATCTAGGTTAGTTTAGACGTCACTTTAAACTTATTTTAGGCCAAGTCTAGCCTTAAACGACCCACACAAGCCACCCAAATGACTTAGCTTTGCAAGCTTTTAAGCCCTTTAAGCTATTCTGTCGACTTTAAGCTTATTTTTAAGCTTATTTAGTGCTTTTTAGAAAAAGTTGTAGAAGACAAAGTTGTTAAGCCCCACGAGCTTAACAACTTTGCTTCTTTGAGTTTTCAAAAAAAAAAAGGGGGGAAAGACAAGAGGTCCGGGTGAGCAAGACTCGAACCCGGGACCTCTCGATACAGTCCCCTTTATAACACACACTTATACCGCTGCGCCCTTGGGTCTTTTTCGTTAAAGACTCAAGGGCTTTGGTATTTAAGGTATATTTGGCTTGTTAATCTAATAAGTGTACACAGCTTATTGGGCCTTAGTCCTTTAAGCAATTTTTTATTTTTATTTTTCGTGTGGGGTGTTAATGTGTAAAGTAATTTTTAGTAATATTTCAGTATTTTTTGATGTCATTTAATATTTTTTAGATTTAATTTGTTTAAAGTTTCATAAAATTCATAAAAATACAAAAATTATCAAAAAACATATTTTTCTTTTTTTAGAAAAATTTTAGTTTGTCATATTGTTCTGTAGGAAAATTTTAAAAGTTTACGTAGGGTCATTTTTACAAACTTTTCATCTTTTAAAGAACGAGGTTGGGGTTGCGGTTTTTTGTTTGACTTTTTTTGGTGTCAAACGAACTCCGTTTTCGGTCTAGTCTTTTTCATTCTTCGTTATTTGTCTCGTAGAGTAGTTTAGAAGCAAAAATTTCTTCGTAGGATTAATTTTAAAGATTTAGTTTTTTTTCCCCCTTGGTACGGGATTCAGTGCCCGCCCTGTTTTTCAGCTTAATTTTGTAATTTTTTAGGACTTTTCTTAACTTTTTAGTTTTGTTATTATCTGATTTGACTTTTTCAATCTCTCAATCAATTCCTTCCTTCAATACCAAATCTTCGACTGTAACGATTTTTCTATCCAGCCTCGTTGGGGATATAAACGACCTGGAAACACTCTATAATACTTCTCGGTTTTTATTGATCTTGATTTTTAAAATTATATATAATTTTATATTTTATTTATTATTATATATATGGTGTAATAAAACCACGATCAGGTGTCATAAAGCCTTAGCACTTACCCGAATGACGTGGGGGATGTAGAGATGAAAGTCTTGAATGGGACAAGTGAACTACCGATGTCTAGCAAATAGTTTTGTTTGCTTTGAGTTGTGATTTTACTAAGTGCTTAAACATATTAGCCACTAAAGGCCCATGTGTAAAGCATGGTGGGATTTCAACTATCTAAATTATGTGGAATTTTATGGTTTAAATTTAATTTGAACACACCACTTATATATCGATAGGTGTCAGTAAGAAAAAATTTCACAAGTTTTAATTTTAAGTTAGTCTTAGATCTTTAGTCGTGATTAACGGTGATCTTATTTTTAAGCTTAGTATGAGTAAAGTAAAAAATCGGGGATGATGAAGTTATCTTTTAGACACTTAATTGTGCTTTTTGTTCTATGATCCTAAAAGTTACCAATCTGGTAATGAAAACAATACATTATGTCTTTTGTAAATAAATAAGTTTGTAGGGTAGGTTGTGATATATCAAGAAAATCCATAAAAAGAGAAAAAGTTTTGAAAATGGGAAATCGGGTGTTTTATAACTTGTGACTTAGAAATTTTCAGTAAAAAAAAAAAAAAAAAAAAAAAAAAAAAAAAAAAAAAAAAAAATAAAAAAATATAAAAAAAAAAAAAAAAAAAAAAAAAAAAAAAAAAAAAAAAAAAAAAAAAAAAAAAAAAAAAAAAAAAAAAAAAAAAAAAAAAAAAAAAAAAAAAAAAAAAAAAAAATTTTAAAGCTTAGCATGGGAAAAGTGAAAAATCGGGGATGATGAAGTTATCTTTTAGACACTTAATTGTGCTTTTTATTCTATGATCCTTAAAGTTACCAATGAGGTAATGAAAACAATACATTATGTCAACACAAATAAGTTGTAGTTAGGTAGTTAATTATCAAGAAAAATCATAAAAAGAGAAAAATCTTTGAAAATGGGAAATCGGGTGTTTTATAACTTGTGATCTCTTAACTCTCTCAACAAAAATCTTTGCTACTTTTCAAAGGTTTAGTTTGGGGAAGTTTCGAGGTATTTGGTTATAAGGCATGTGATATTGCGTGAGGACACGCAATCGTTTAGTTTGGGGAATTTTGATAAGTGTAAAATACACATATCCATTTATGCTTAAAATAGCCCAATTAAACCCAAAACAGACCAAAAATGGCAACAATATGCTTGTATTTGTGTTTTGTGTGTGCAGGTACGGATATATCAAAAATCACAAGAAAACCGTCAAAAACGGGCAAGCACGGACACGAGAACGGAAGAGTGTACAAAAGCCGGAAGCAAAGCCATGAAAAAGTCAACCCTCAGTCAAACAGTCAAAGGAAAGTCAAACCATGGTCAACAGAAGTCAACCATAAAAAGACAAAATCCCTAAATTGCCATTTCAGTCCCTCAACTTTCAGAAAAGTCCAAAAATAGTCCCTAAACCCTTAATGGGCCTCAAAACCCTAAATAAACCTACCCGGATACCAAAACCCTTAGAAAAGCCATAAGCCCAAAACCCTAGCCCATTTACTTTTTTATAAACCACAAGGGCCATTCCTGTCATTTTCCAAACTATTTTTACACTACACTTGAGATAACTAACCACAAGGACCTAATTTGCCATTTCCTCAAACTTCCAACGAATTTAACTCTTTCAGTTAAACAAAAAGGGCGCCAAGAGCTAGTTACTGTTCATCGTCACTTCCATTTCACCATCCAGGGTAAATCATAGGGCAAACGCAAATTGATGGGCAAATCAGACAATTCAAGGGATCGTTTACACAATGGAAGGGCTAAATTAGTCTAATCAAGTACTCTAATTGGTCTACTCAAGCAAAAGGACACGTCAGCTATGGAGAAAGCACACAAGGATGTGGGTTTTGTACTCATTTCACTCAGAGAAGAAACACAAGTGAGCCTCTAACGGATTGCCAGCTTGGCAATCCGTGTGAGGTCACTTTGTGATCTAACGGCTCATAATCAATAGCCAATGATTGAATGATTTGATGGCTAGGATCAAGAGGAGCGTGGGCATCAAGCTTGGCCTAGAACCTTCTCAGCAAGGCTATAAAAAGCCTTACTTCTACACACACACACACACACACACACACACGTAGAGTAGCTTTTAATTTTAAGTTTAGCTTAATTTTCTTTTAAACTTTGTAATTTTCCTTTCAAGTATTGTAACCAAGCTTTATGTTAATGAAAATTCAGTTGTTTTTAATCTCTCATAAGCTCTTTTATTTAACTTCATAAGCTCTCATTTTCCTTCAAATTGTTAAGCTAAATTCTCTTAAGCTACTCAAAAGCTCTTTCAGTCTCTAAGCTGAAATAGAGCTTAATTCAGTAATAAATCTACTTAAATCAATCAACTAGCTTAATTACCTTTGCAATTTGGATTTATAAGCTTATGGATGGGGAGCTAACTATGGATGAGCTCCCATGGACATTACTAGCTTATCCAATAGGATAAGCTAGAGCTTGTAGCAGCTTAATTGTGTGTAAGCTTCTGTTTAGCTGAAGCTAAGGGTTAGTTTTCATTTAAATTACTTTTGTTCTTTAATTCATAGTTTAGATTTGCTTAAAATTTGCCTAATAGTCTATATGCTTATTTTGCTTATCTGCTTTTCTTAGTGCTTATTTCTTTGTTTGATTGTGCTTATTAGTCTCATTAGTCATAAACTTGCATTTGTTTTTTTAGCTTTTTAGTTATAGTAATTTGTTTTCTTAATTTCTGTCTAAAAACTATAAAAACCAAAAATATTAAATAGCATAGTATAGATCTTTGATTTCTAGTTAAATCCAGTTGTTAGATTATGTTAATTAAGTTTGATATAAGCTGTTAGTGATCTGGTTATTAAGAAGTAGTCACTAGTTTTCAAAATCAAGAGCTTAATCAAATCTGTCACTTCCTTAAGGGGTGTTTGGTTTAAGCTAGTTTGACCATCAAAAGTCAAATCTATTTGGTAAATTTTCTTTAGACAGCTGAGATTTCTTAAGTAAGCAAGTTTTAAAAAGGTTTGAACATTAGTTTGAAGTTTAAATGAAGTGTCTTCATTACATGTAGGGCATGCCTTGTAACCTTGCCCACTCCACCCAGACAAACTACTTCGAGCAGGAAAATCATTGATGGTCCATAGAACCATCGCTCTCATATTGAACTTAAGGCCTGTAGCAACGTCTATAGTCTCGACACCTGGCTTTGCCCATAAAACCTTTAGGTCATCAATCAACGGCCTCAAGTACACATCAATGTCCTTGCCCGGGGATTTAGGGCCAGGAATTAACAACGTCAGCATAAAAGAACTCTCTTTCATACATAACCACGGAGGCAGATTGTATGTTGTCAGTATCACCGGCCACATGCTGTAAGACTGACTAAGGTTGCCGAACGGATTGAAACCATCAGCAGCCAACCCTAATCGAACATTTCTTGGTTCTGCAGCAAAATCCAAATACTTGGTGTCAAAGTCCTTCCATGCTCTACCATCAACCGGGTGTTGCATCTTACCGGGCTCCGTACACTTTCCAGTAGCATGCCAAGTCATTTCCTTTGCAGTGTGACTAGACTTGTACAAACGTTGTAGTCTAGGAATGATCGGAAAGTAACGCAACACCTTCTTAGGAACTTTCTTCCCCGGTGTGTTACTGTCTTTCCATCTACTAGTGTTACACACCGGACAGAAATGCACATCTTTGTTAGCGTCGCCCCGAAACAAGAAGCAATCGTTTACACAAGCATGTATCGACTCATACCCTAACCCGATTGTTTTAAATGTCTTCTTTATTGCATAGTATGATGGTGGGAGCTTGTATCCTTTAGCGGTGGGAAATACATTTTGGAAAAACTCTAGCATTTCATTGAATATAGAATCAGTCAATTTACCTTTAACCTTAAAATAGGTAAACTTTGCCATAAAGTCTAATCGAGTCACATGGTCACAACCGGGGTACAGCTCCTCGTTGGCACTGGCATATAACTCTTCGAACTCGTTACGTTTAGCTTGAGTCGGGTCGTTACTTGTCTCACCAATATCTCCTTGAGTTGGCTCATTTTGTTCATTATTCAGAGGAATATAGCTAAGATCATTAAGGCACGCTGTCATGTCACTCATCTGAGGTTGTCTTGTGTTATCTATTACTGGTGGTGGCGGAGGAAGATCCGGTTCACCGTGGTGAATCCATGTTTTATAACTTGGGTCAAACCCATACTTCGAAATGTGGTCTGAAAGGTGTTTGATGGATACCCACAATACTAGACGACAAGACTTGCATGGACATCTTATATTCCCGGCACTATCCACTAACGGCTTGCAATCATCGACGAATTTCTTAAGACCGGTATAAAATGCTTTTTCATGTTTCCCTAAACTTGTCCAACTCTTATCAATTACCATAACTGCGTTTTAACGATACAATTAGTTATTATATGCAACTTAATTAAACACATTCAAACGAGGAATACGAGATGTTTTGTTCACCTAGTGCAACTATGGAAGGCAATCCTAACCCACTCTTTGAATGATTCGTCTCATATATGAATGCGTATAACCGATTTACTATTTGAGAAAATTTCGGCAGCATTTCCCCTCAACTCCCCAAATATGTGTTTAAAGACATATTCGTAGGAGTAAAGGAGAAACACTGTCGAAATCATCTCAAATAGTAAACCAATTATACGCATTCATATCCTAAATGAGACAAAACATTCAAAAAGCAGTCCCAAACAGGGGACTTTCCGAAATTAATTTCTAATAAATTAATTTCGGACGGGTTTTCTATAGGATGATTAAATTCAGACGGGGATTTTCTAAAATTAATCACTAAAATCCTAAAACATTCAATAAAACAAATTAATCACTAAAGAATAAGTTGTTTATAAGCAAATCCAAACAACCCTTTCATGCTGATAAGCTGTTTTAAAATGAATAAGCTATTTAAAAATAACTTATCTGAAACAGCTTATAAGCATTAAAGGGTTGTTTGGATTTGCTTATAAACAAAATAAGTTGTTTATAAGCAATACCAAACAACCCTTTAATGCTGATAAGCTGTTTAAAACACCTTATTATAATAAGTTGTTTAAAAACATCTTATCTGAATAAGCTATTTAAAAACAGCTTATAAGCATTAAAGGGTTGTTTAGATTTGCTTATAAACAGAATAAGCTACTTTTATCCGTTTATCCGCATTACAAATCTATTTATCTGCATTACAAACCCGACTACATAATCAAACGCTTATTCTAAAATCATACAAAATGTAATACCAAACGCAATCCATTATTCTAAGAACGAATGTATGAATCGAGACATACTATACGTGGTCGATTAAGGTTCATCGGCTGTCCCGGCTGTCTAGGTTGTCCGCTGTCCTGGCTTATCCCTCAGCTTATTATCAGTTTATCCCTTAGCTTATTAGGTTGTCTGCTACCCGGCTAGCCAAATTAGACACACAAACACAAATTAATGACTACAAAGTTTCCTCGACGACAAGTCCCCGAGGATACCAAAAGATATCTATAAAAAAGAGGGTAATACATTACCATGGTTATGTTCTCAGCTCCTTGCTTCTCGAATTATTACCTACTTATCATTAAGCTTATTATCAGCTTATATACGAATTCAAAGGAAGAAGAATTATACTATTGTGTGTTGATTATAACTCACCTTATCCCTCAACTTATTATCAGCTTATCCCTTAGCTTATCCTGTGTTTTTAGAAGATTAGAAAAAGAAGAAGAATCGTTATTTAGAGGATTAAAAGAAGAAGAATTAAACTATTAGAGGGAAAAGAAGGAGGGATTATTTAATAGCTTATTCCCTCGGCTTATTTAACAGCTTATTCGTCATATAAGCCAATTAAAGTAAAATTAATTATGCTCGTGTGCGCGTGTTTAGCTGTGGTGTAGTAGTAGTGGAGGAAGAGGTTTCTAGGGTGGTGAGTGGTGGTGGAGGAGGAGGTGGTGGTGACGGTTCTTTTGATCGCCGACGGGAGTATGTGTGGTGATATAACACTTTTTTGTTAAATGTTTTCCCAGATCTGCTTTTGGTGCTTTTTAAAATCCCCGGCGACATGTCATCGGGGAAAGGTAGACGTTTAGTCGTTTAGCATAAATAGCGCGATAATGAAAATTTAATGGGATGTGGACAAAATAATCCTCGGCGACATGTCGCCAGGGAATGATTTTTTTTTTTTTTTTTTTTTTTGTTTATTTTTTTTTTTTTTTTTTTTTTTTTTTTTTTTTTTTTTTTTTTTTTTTTTTTTTTTTTTTTTTTTTTTTTTTTTTTTTTTTTTTTTTTTTTTTTTTTTTTTTTTTTTTTTTTTTTTTTTTTTTTTGTTTTTTTTTTTTAGTTTTTTTTTTTTTTTTTTTTTTTTTGTTTTTTTTTTTTTTTTTTTTTTTTTTTTTGTTTTTTTTTTTTTTTTTTTTTTTTTTTTTTTTTTTTTTTTTTTTTTTTTTTTTTTTTTTTTTTTTTTTTTTTTTTTTTTTTTTTTTTTTTTTTTTTTTTTTTTTTTTGTTTTTTTTTTTTTTTTGTTTTTTTTTTTTTTTTATTTTTTTTTTTTTTTTTTTTTTTTTTTTTTTTTTTTTTTGTTTTTTTTTTTTTTTTTTTTTTTTTTTTTTTTTTTTTTTTTTTTTTTTTTTTTCTTTTTTTTTTTTTTTTTTTTTTTTTTTTTTTTTTTTTTTTTTTTTTTTTTTTTTTTTTTATTTTTTTTTTTTTTTTTTTTTTTTTTTTGTTTTTTTTTTTTTTTTTTTCTTTTTTTTTTTTTTTTTTTTTTTTTTTTTTTTTTTTTTTTTTTTTTTTTTTTTTTTTTTTTTTTTTTTTTTTTTTTTTTGTTTTTTTTTATTTTTTTTTTTTTTTTTATTTTTTTTTTTTTTTTTTTTTTTTTCTTTTAATGGACATATTCGTAGGAGTTAAGGAGAAACACTGTCGAAATATCTAAAATAGTAAACCAATTATACGCATTCATTCCTAAATGAGGACAGAACAGTCCAAAACAGTCCCAAACAGGGGACTTTCCAATTTAATTTCTAATTATTTAATTTCGGACGGGGTTTCTATAGATGATTAAAATCAGACGGGGGATTTTCCTAAATTAATCACTAAATCCTAAACATTCCTAAAGGTTCAATAAAAATTAATCACCCTAAAGAATATCCCATTTATGTCAAAATCCTATATCGAAACGCATATACAATTTAAATTTTATTATAATGAACATTCCCCGACGACATGTCCCCGGGGATACAAAAAAGGATAAAAAAAGTTATAACATACTTTCGGCTAGGCTCGTCTCGGCTGACTCGGCTGCTACTGTTCACTACCCAAAAAAATCAACAAAGTTCAATCATAATACTCTATTAAAAATATAATTATCAACTTTTCTTAACCAAAATCAAAAATCTCCAAACCTTGAATACACGCTCGAAGATCCACCACACAAAAATCAAACTTGTCCACTTTAGAGGTTAGAAAAAGACAGATGTAGAATTATAATTTAGAGGGTTAAGGAAAGAATTATGTTTAGAGGAAGAGGAGGGTTTAATTCGTGTGCTCGTGTGCTCGGTGTCGAGTGGTGGTGGTGATGGTAAGCTGCGGTGGTGAGAGGAGGTGGTGAGTTGTGGTGGTGTTGCTGCAAAATCGCCAAAAAAACATTTTTTTTACGTTTCCCGTTTGTGTTATACAACTGAAACCCAGATCTACTTTTTATGCCAGATATTTCCCAAGCGACATTCCCGGGCGACAGTTTGTCGTTGGGAAAATGGTGCCATACGAAAATTTTGGAGGGGGGGGGGGGGGGGGGGGGGCCTTTTTAGCAGATATAAAAACCTTTCCCCCGGGAAAGTGTTTTATTAAAAATTATACCTTTTAAAATTAAAAACTGCATAATTTTTGAGATAACTTTTACCCCGGTCGCACATGTCGCCGGGAAGGTTTTTATTAAAATTAAGATTTGTAATATAAAACCTTTTCCCGTTGCGACATGTCGCCCGGGAAAGTTTTATTAAAAAATTATACACTTTATAAAAATTAAACATACACTTTATAATTTTTTAATAAATCTTTCCCGAGCGACATGTCGCCCGGGAAAGTATTTTATTAAAAATTAATAGATTTTTAATAAAAATCTTTCCCGTGCGACATGTCGCCCGGGAAAGGTTTATTAAAAAATTATACACTTTATAAAAATTAAAAAATGTATAATTTTTTGATAAACTTTTAAATTTAAAAATTATACACTTTTATAAATTGAAAGATTTTTATCAAAAATTAAAAGATTTTTAATAAAAACCTTTTTCGGGCGACATGTTGTTTATAAGCAAATCCAAACAACCCTTTAATACTTATAAGCTGTTTAAAAACATTATAAGCAAATCCAAACAACCCTTTAACATATACACGTATCCATATTCAAACGAGAACATACTGTGGAAACAGGCCTCTGGTCAACGGTCAACGGGCTGTGGTCGGCACTCGGCTGTGGAAACGGCCTCTGGTCAACGGGCTCTAGTCTCGGTC
This sequence comes from Tanacetum coccineum, assembly GCA_026074375.1. Taxonomy (NCBI): domain Eukaryota; kingdom Viridiplantae; phylum Streptophyta; class Magnoliopsida; order Asterales; family Asteraceae; genus Tanacetum; species Tanacetum coccineum. The sequence continues at coordinate 19,659 of BQNB010000425.1, read as the reverse complement.
TTGGGCTGTCTCGGGTTGTGGTCGGCTGTGAAAATAAAATAGAGAAAAAAAGTTAATAAGTTACTCATTTGAGTTGCTCATTTGAGTCAATAAACCTTAAGGATTCGGATATAAAAAATGAGTCATTTTAATAAAAAAAACTCCTTATCAACTTCTTATCATTTTGCTAGAATATGGGTTGGTCATGATCGAAAAGCCCAAAACCTATTTACGATAACACAAACAGAACCATACACACTTCACTACATATATGCTGATAAGCATAAGCTGTCAACAACTTATCAGCTTATTCCCCACCAACAACAACAATTTCAACGGCTTATTCTATATTTTCACTTCCAACAACAATTTCAACGCAATTCACAAAAGGATAAAAAAAGTAAGAACATAAACGTTCCCGGGTGACATGTCCCCGGGGATACCAAAAGGATAAAAAAAGGTAAGAACGTACCGCCAACTGCCTCGGTCTCGTCTCGTTCTCCTAGCTCGGTCTCGGCTATTGTCCTAGCTCGGTCTCGGCTAATGTCATACTGTCGGTCCGGTTTCTCGGTTCGTTCGATATGTTATCGTTGTACATTAGATGTTCAACGGATGAGTCGATATGTTATCGTTGCACATTAGATGTCCAACGGATGAGTCGATATGTTATCGTTGCACATTAGATGTCCAACGGATGAGTCGATATGTTATCGTTGCACATTAGATGTTCAACGGATGAGTCGATATGTTATCGTAGCACATTAGATGTTCAACGGTTGCACATTAGATGTTCAACGGATGAGTCGATATGTCATCGTTGCACATTAGATGTTCAACGGATGAGTCGATATATTATCGTTGCACATTAGATGTTCAACGAATGAGTCAAAATGTTAACGTTACACATTAGATGTTGAACGGATGAGTCGATATGTTATCGTTGCATATTAGATGTTGAACGGATGAGTCGATATATTATCGTTGCACATTAGATGTTCAACGGATTAGTCGATATGTTATCATTCCACATTAGATGTTTAACGGATGAGTCGATATGTTATCGTTGCACATTAGATGTTCAACGGATGAGTCGATATGTTATCGTTGCACATTAGATGTTCAACGGATGAGTCGATATGTTATCGTTGCACATTAGATGTTCAACGGATGAGTCGATATGTTATCGTTGCACATTAGGAGTCGATATGTTATCGTTGTACATTAGATGTTCAACGGATGAGTCGATATGTTATCGTTACACATTAGATGTTCAACGGATGAGTCGATATGTTATCGTTACACATTAGATGTCCAACGGATGAGTCGATATGTTATCGTTACACATTAGATGTTCAACGGATATTATCCTCACAATCACCCACAGATCACACACATACTCCTGTAGCCCTATACTCCAACCAAAAAATCCCTCCAAATCCTCCTGTAGCCCTATACTACCGCCAAAAACTCCTGCCAAATACTCCTGCCAAAAAATCCCTCCAAATTCTCCTGCCAAATACTCCCGTCAAATACACTCTCATAAAAACTGTTTTTTTTACCATAAAAGAAGATATTATCCTCACAATCACCCACAGATCACACACATTCTTACCATCACAACCATAAACATATCACACTGTTATTTTGGTGAAGATGGTGCCATACGAAGCTTTTGCGTGTCGTTGTGGAGCCGGAGATGTAGTTCTGCGAGAATCGTATAAACATGAAACCCGTGGTAAACTATACTATGCATGTCCACGATCAAAGGTGAACAATCACATGCTTTTTTTTGTGTAATATATAAATAATGTGGTTAGTTGTTAAAACTTATTATCTTTACTCTTTAACAGCCTCGCGAAAACACTTTCGAATGTAAATTTTTTTTGTGGAAGGAGGAACGAGTCCGTCTACTGGTTGGTTCTCCTGGAGCTTCAACGACTCCAATTTATTCTCCAGGATCTTCATCGACTCCAATTTATTCTCCAGGATCTTCAACACCTCCACGCTATTCTCCAGGAGCTTCAACACCTCCAAGCTATTCTCTGGGAACTTCAAGAAATGCAGAGTGCTCAAACTGCAAGCACTTGCTTGATAAGATAACGGTACTCAAGGCAACGATGGATATGTATATGCATCCGGAACAACACACAGTTAATTCAGCAACACTATTTCACGAAGTTTACAATAACATGGGAAAACTTGATTTGGAGTACTCCAATGCATGTTAGCACACTGATGTATATAGTGAAACTGTGCAAGTGCTTGCTTCACTTGTTTCAGGTGTGTCAAAATAAATTAATTTACCATATATGTGTACGTTATGGATAGCTGGGTTGGTATTCACTTTTACTATAAGCAAATTGATACTGAAAGAAGAAAACTCATATAGAGGGAAAACTACTTACCAAGGCGGGCTGATGTTAAACTCGATCAATACGCAATGCCCACTCACGACGTAACACTGAATCCGGCTCACTGATAGACCGCCGTTTTGAACCACCAACATCATCGGCAAGATTTTTCAACCCACCACTACCAGTACCAATACATCGAGCTGTATCAAACGTTTCCAACCGAGGTACATTGACATTAGTAGCTGAATGCCTTTGCAACATTTGCAGACGATCTGTGAAAAAGACAAACATATAAGCAAGCTGATACTGAAAAAAACACATTAACAATGAAAAACATACGTACCCATGACATCTGATGTTTCCTCAATATGCAATGCCGATAGTGACGTTTTAACATTAGCTTTTGCAACATATATATTTGAATGGAGCACACACATCCCATATTCAATTCTAATTCATAGCTTCAGTCAACATTCATGCTTACCAATAATATCAATAATGCGATGAATTATGGTCAGCTGTTAGAATTTTCATTCCAGTCTTTTTCATTGACTTAAAAGACTTTTCCAGGCTCCTCTTTCACCATACAGGTCCATACCGTAATGAGCACATCCCGTAAATTAGAACTAGAAGGTCAAAACTGGTATTGTGATCATAATAATATGTTGTAACCTAACCTCTTTAGAGCCATAGCCAAACACCCCTTAAAGCTTCTTCTTCAAAAAGCTGAGTTATCTGCAGATTTTATACAATTAAACTATGTTATTGCAACCCATAAAGCGGCCTCACAACGCACTCCGCAGCCGCAACCGTGGCCTGCAATCAAACAAAGTAAAAATCAAGAGCATATTATAGTAGGTCGGTGTGGTTCAGTAAATATTATGGAGTTGGTCTCGGCACATGCACAATATTTGTTCTTCAAAAAGAAAAGAAAACAACAGTACATCCAAGGTATCTCTTTAGTCGGTTTTTAAGTATGGAATGACCGACAACATAAACTCTTTATATATATGTGTATTGTATACAGAGATAGTCCTAAAAGAGCAGCTAAGATAGTATTCACTAATCACCTAGCAAAACCATTCATATTAGCTGCTATTAAGGGTGAAGCAGAGCATAATAACGGAAATATGGAAGTACCGTCCATGAAGCATACTGTACAGTCGGGTATTCCGTCTTGATTTTAGATTTTGCATTGACCCATGGTCTTCCTGCGTATACAGGGACATGAATTTAGTTATGTTGACTTAAAAAACCATTGGGGGATTTGGTATATATGGATTATCTTAACAAACAAAATGCTCATTTAGCCCTCAACCAATAACACATATTTATCCATTTTCTGATTATTTCATGTTGTATGTTCAAGCCACAATAATTACTATTAAAATATCCATATACTGATTCATCTAGTATAAGAATCATTTATTCATTTTACCCTCGATAATGAGCCCGTAGTAAAGCATAAACATTAAGTTGTTTCATGGAGAAGCTTTCACCTGTTCGAGCAGCACCTGCAATTGTCGATAAACTCACCAATTAGGCATCAAATAACTTGGGGTTGCAAGATTCCAACATATTATATAAGCATAAAATTTTATTTCGATAAATGGAAATAGCAGAAAGTAGGCAGTTTAATAAGCTACCCCAAAACCCCCATTCCAACATGCTTACTTCAAAATGCAATAAAATACAAAGATGTTATCAAAAATTAGCGAAAAATAAGCAGCTTACCAACTTACCTGCTCATTGCATTTTGACTCACCATTAAACCACAAAACATGTTACCAAACGTCGCACCTGTCGTCAACTAACTTGTTCAAACAGCGACAATTGACAAAGAGGGTAAGTATGAGGCTCAGATAGGGTACTAATCGAGAAAAAGAGGATACACCTGGCATGGCTGCAAATCAAATAGGTTGCCCCGCCAAGTTCCGGACAATCTCAGCTTTAAACGAACCCATGTAAACTTATCACAGCCTCGTAAACAGTGATTGCACAGCATCATACGTATAGCTCAATCATGAAAGGCAATAAAAAAGATTACAATTTGATTCAACATGATCAATAATAAAGGGATAAATGCGATACTATCATGTATTTAAGCATTTCCAATGAGATATCTAAGCATGCGTAATCCAAATACAACTGAGCGTCGCATCACAACATCGCATATTTTTGTACATTATATACAATATACAATAACAGGTCACCAACACGACGTCGATTTTTGGTTCTTTGCGGTTATCACAGAAAACAGCGCCATGGCTGCAAGCTTATTAAGCTTGCCTCGCCAGAAGGTCAAGCCAACCTGAGCCTGACCTGCGCATATATTGTTTTCTAACCCACTAAACACGTATCATTCATAGTTCATACGTGTTCTTCTCTTCATCCTCAAAACAACCCAAAAAACACACATAAAACACCGCCATCCAAACGGATACCATTCCTGTCTTCCGTTTTTCAGATACGTGTCTATCGGGTCGGAAACAATAAATATGGGGGGGATACGTGTCATCGATATAATTAAATGAGAAACCCAGGAAAAAACGGGTCGGGTTGGGTTTTGCATTAACTGCATTTAAGGCTGCCTCGGGGGAATGATCTTCCTTATTAATATATAAACGGCGAGAATCAACACAAAGGGTAAGTATGAGGCTCAGATAGGGTACTAATCGAGAAAAAGAGGATACGCCCGGCATGGCTGCAGACCGAATAGGTTGCCTCACCAAGTTCCAGACAATCTCAGCTTTAACCGAACCCATGTAAACTCATCACAGCCTCGTGAACAGTGATTGCACGGCGTCATACACAGGTCACCAACACGACGTCGTATTTTGGTTCTTTGCGGTTTTCACAGAAAACGGCGCCATGCCTGCAAGCTTATTTAAGCTTGCCTCGCCAGAAGGTCAAGCCAAACCGAGCCCGACCCGCGCATATATTGTTTTCTGACCCACTAAACACGTATCATTCATAGTTCATACGTGTTCTTCTCCCCATCATCAAAACAACCCAAAAAACACACACAAAACACCGCCATCCAAACGGATACCATTCTTATCTGCCATTTTTCATATATGTGTCTATCGGGTCAGAAAACAAATAAATATTGTCCTTAACCCACTCCCGTGTTATTAAAAAAATATATCGAGTGAGCTCGGGTGGCATTGCATTAAAAACGTCTTACTTGGGTGCGCCTGATAATTGTAAGGTTTTAATAATTATAATTTACATCCTAAATTTCCTGATTCTATTAAAATGCAAACCAAGCCCAAGGCTCTCGAGGTTACAGCCAAGGAGCAATGCAAATAGTGTCGCTTAAAACAACCCAATTTTATGGTTGCGTTTAATAACCCCAGTTTATACACATTGTTAGGTATAAACATAAGCAAAGCGTGCAGTAAAGGCAACCCATGGCCCCATGGGTGCAAATCTAATCATTTGCCCCGCCATGGCTGCAAATGTAATTATTTGCCACGCCATGGCTACAAATGTAATAATTTTAAACCTTTTCAGCAAATTAAACACAAACATGCACAAAACCCCTGAATGCAGTTAGAGCTTAAAACATTGGCCCCGCCATGAAGCAAATAATATAACCTTAAAAAACCTGAACGATACAGGTGCCAAACACCTAAATAATCGCGAGAACACTCACAAAGTAACTTTCGAGAACATTTAACAGCAAATGGCATCAGCCCTCCAAATAGTAAAACCTCCAAATAGTAACTGCTGATAAGCACTGCATAATATTAAAAAAAAATCATCAAACGAAACATGAATACATACTTTAAAAACCGAAATTTACAAAATCCTCAAACTCCGACAAACCTTAATTGTATATGTATAAGAAATAAGATTGAATTACCTTTTTGTGTTTCTGGAATTTCTTTAACAAAAACAACATACGAGATGCTTATAACAATTCCCCATCTTGATTATGACAATATTAATTCCATTATACCTTTATATATTAATAGGGAAGATCGTTCCCCCGAAGCAGCTCAAGATTATAATCATCCTTCAATTAAGAAAAAAAATGAGATGGTCTGGAACCATACAACTATAAAACCCTACAATCATTAGGCGCACCACTGTAAATTTTTTGGGTGAGATTTGAAGATGGAGTGTTATGTGTGTGTTTTTTTTGGGTTGTTTTGTAGGATGAAGAGATTTGATGGAGAGAAGAACACGTATAATGATACGTGTCAATCGGGTCAGAAACAATAAAATATAGGTGGAAACGAGTCGGGGTTTTGCATTAACAACATTTAAGGCTGCCTTGGGGGAACGATCTTCCCTTTTAATATAAAGGTATAATAATTTATAAAATATATAATTATTATTTACAAGTTTTTTTTATAAAATATATAATCGGTTCGTTTCGGCCGGGTCGGTTCGGTTTCTCGGTTCGTTCCGGTCGGTTCGTATATAATTATTATTTAAAATTATTTTTTATAAAATATATAATTATTATTTACAATTTTTTTTACAAAATATATAATCGGTTCGTTTCGGCCGGGTCGGTCCGGTTTCTCGGTTCGTTCCGGTCGGTTCGTATATAATTATTATTTAAAATTATTTTTTATAAAATAATATTTAAATTTATAATTTACAATTATTTTTTATAAAATATATAATCGGTTCGTTTCGGCCGGGTCGGTCCGGTTTCTCGGTTCGTTCCGGTCGGTTCGTATATAATTATTATTTAAAATTATTTTTTATAAAATATATAATTATTATTTACAATTTGTTTTTATAAAATATATAATCGGTTCGTTTCGGCCGGGTCGGTCCGGTTTCTCGATTCGTTCCGGTCGGTTCGTATATAATTATTATTTAAAATTATTTTTTATAAAATATATAATTATTATTTACAATTATTTTTTATAAAATATATAATCGGTTCGTTTCGGCCGGGTCGGTTCGGTTTCTCGGTTCGTTCGGTGGTTCGTATATATATTGTTATTTAAAATTATTATTTTCTAAATTATATATTTAATTTATTTACAAATATTTTTTATAAAATATAAATCGTGTACGTTTCGGAGGGTACGGTCCGGTTTCTAGGTAGTTACGATTTGTTATCGTGGGGGACATTAGATTGTAATCGGATGAGTCGATATGTTATCGTTGCACATTAGATGTCCAAAGGATGAGTCGATATGTTATCGTTGCACATTAGATGTCCAACAGATGAGTCGATATGTTATCGTTGTACATTAGATGTCCAACGGATGAGTCAGATATTGTATTGTTGCACCATTAGATGTTCACGGATGAGATCGTATGTTATTTTTCTTTTTATTGTTTGTAATTATTTGTGTTGTTACGATTAGATGTCCATCGGATTAGTTCGAATTGTGGGGCTAACGTTGCACATTAGTGGTCCAACGGAGGTGTAGTTTTTGTATCGTATGCACATTTGTAGTTCATCGGTTGAGTCGATATGTTTTCGTTGCAAATTAGATGTTCAACGGGTATGAGTCGATTATGCTATAGTTGTACAGTATAGTCTAACCGGTTGAGTCGATAGTTATCGTTTGGACAATTAGTTGTCACAACGGAGGAGTGATATGGTTTTCGTTGGAAGTTGATGTGTAACGGATGAGTGATATGTTATCGTTGCCCATTAGATGTTCAAAGGATGTGGCGTTATGTTAGCGTTGATATTAGTGTCGATATGTTAGCGTTGTACATTAGATGTTCAAAGGAATGAGTAGATTTTTTGTTTATCGTTACAACATTAGATGTCAACGGTTGAGTCGTTATGATAATGTTATCACATTAGATGTTCAACGGATATTATCCTCACAATCACCCACATATCACACACATACTCCTGTAGCTCTATACTCCAACCAAAAAATCCCTCCAAATCCTCCTGTAGCCCTATACTACCGCCAAAAACTCCTGCCCAAAAAATCCTGCCAAAAAATCATCCAAATTCTCCTGCCAAATTACTCCCGTCAATTAACTCTACAAAAAACAAAAAATGGTTTTTTTACCGTAAAAGAAGATATTATCCTCACAATCACCCACAGATCACACACATTCTTACCATCACAGCCACAAACATATCACACTGTTATTATGGTGAAGATGGTGTCATATGAAGCTTTTGCATGTCGTTGTGGAGCCGAAGATGTAGTTCTACGAGAATCGTATAAACATGAAACCCGTGGTAAACTATACTATGCATGTCCACGATTAAAGGTGAATAATCACATGTTTTTTTTGTGTAATATATAAATAATGTGGTTAGTTGTTAAAACTTATTATCTTTACTCTTTAAAAAGCCTCGCTGAAAACAAACTTTGAATGTAATTTTTTTTTTGTGAAAGGAGGAACGACAGTCCGTTAATGGTTGGGTTCTCCTGGAGCTTCAACGGACTCCAATTTATTTCTAGGTTCTTCATCGACTCCAATTTATTTCGCCAAGGATCTTCAACACCTACCACGCTATTCTCCAGGAGCTTCAACACCTCCAAGCTATTCTCTGGGAACTTCAAGAAATGCAGAGTGCTCAAACTGCAAGCACTTGCTTGATAAGATAACGATACTCAAGGCAACGATGGATATGTATATGCATCCGGAACAACACACAGTTAATTCAGCAACACTATTTCACGAAGTTTACAATAACATGAGAAACTTGATTTTAGATTAGTTTGTCAATTGGACTGTAATTCGGTATGCTTTAGGGCGGTATGTAAGTCTCGTATGATTATTCGTTTCTAATATGTTTAATGTGTTGTTTGTTAAGTCGCTTTTTGTTACTACAAGCTGGTATGTATTATATTTATCTAATGATGTTTGTTTTTGTGTTATAGACAAATGTGCATCTTGAAAAAGTATACGGTATATCATGTTCAACTATAGAAGGGTAGTGCATATCCTGACCGAACCGAGAAAACGGAGTGTTTTTTTTATATAGTTATTATTTAAAACCACACAACGAACCGAGAAAACGAAGTGTTTTTTATATAGTTTTTATATAGTTATATGTTAAACGCATATTTTAAAACCACACAAGAAACCGAAATCTTTTTTTTAGTATTTATATATTTTAAATAATAATTATATATTTTATAAGTATCTTTATAAATTATTATTTATAAAATATATAATTATAAAATATATTTTATAAATAATAATGATTTAAAAACAGAATTAAATTTTTTAATAAAATAAATATTCCCGGGATGTCGCCCGGGAAACATGAGCGGGAAAAATTAGAGCCAGGAGTTTCGCTAATTTTTTTTGTTAAATTTTAATTAAAAGTTTCCCGGGCGACATGTCGCCCGGGATACTCTAACGGATTTTAATTAATACTAATCACTACGCTTAATCATTCACGTGAATTAACTTTTTTTAATAAAATCTTTCCCGGGATTTTAACCACTCTATTCAAATTTTAATTAAAATTTAACAAAAAAAGTCTATCAGAATTGGTGTGAACAGAAGATCTAAGCTACGTCGGACGGGAAACATTAGCGAAACTCCTGGGAAACTTTTAATTAAAAAGTCTATCAGAATGTTAAAATTTAACAAAATTGGTGCCACGTCGGACGGACTTTTGTAGGGATGTCGCCCGGGAAACTTTTAATTAAAATGAGATAATAACATGAGATAAATGATGCTATAAATGGGTTAAAAATATTCCCGATGTCGCCCGGGAAACTCTATTCAAACTTTGACTAAAAAGTCTATCAGAATTGGTGCCACGTCGGACGGACTTTTGTCGTTTAGTGGTATTTCCCGGGCGACAAATGTCGCCCGGGAAACAATCGTCACCTGTTCTACTTTTTCTTGTAGTGATTCAACAAAAAGTGAAAAAAAGTATAAAAATTAAAAATGCCTCATATTTGAATTTCGCTTTAGGCCTCGGCAAAGCTTGAGCCGCCCCTGCCCCGTCGTCTGTCTTTTTCTTGTAGTGAGTCTCGGTTTCTTTGTATACAATTTATTGTGGACATTTCTTAATATAATATGCATGAGTGTATATATATTTTTGTCTTATATATCTGGGGAGGAATCAAGAAAACTTCTACTATTTTGGTGTGAACAGAAGATCTAAGCTATTCTAAAAAGACTAATAATCTATCACATATTCAGTAGGTGTGAAAACCTCGTCTTCATAGCGTAGTAAATATGTAATTGTTTGCAACCAAGTTGAACTTGTTTTAGAACAAGTTGATCTAATATGAATTTACCTAGTCGCAGACACCAACCGGCCAGTAAAAAACTATATTTGAAAGACTATATATATTGCACCTGGTATTTGGTAACATACACAAACGGAAAAAGATGGGACAAAGACGAATTATAACAGAGAAGCATGAATGGGGTTTTAAGGAGAACCATGAGGTGCATGCAGCTGCAGCTATCACGATGACAAACATCCTTGAAACCATCAAAGGGAACATAGATGAAAAGGAGACTGCAAAGCAATTAATTCAGCTGGGATATGGTGACCCTTCAACGCATCCTAGCTTCCGAACATCTACAATAGTTGAAGATGCGCTAGTTGAAGCCATTCAATCAGCTCAGTTCAACTGTTATGCGCCTAGTGTCGGAATAAATCCTGCAAGAAGGTTGTTACCTTCAGTTACTTTCTTTTTTAAAATACAAATTATAATATTGCTGTGGGATACAAACCGAATTTCTAATAATTAACTTTTTTTTATCAATAGGGCCGTTGCTGACTATTTGTCAAGAAATATCCCCTACAAATTAACAACAAATGATGTTTTCCTCACCGTTGGAGCAGAACATGCTATCCATGTCCTACTAACAGTTCTTGATTTCCCTGGTGCAAACATACTGTTACCCAGACCAAATTATCCAACATATGAAGCTCGAGCAAGATTTAGTTCACTAGAGGTCCGTCATTTTGATCTTCTTCCAGAAAAAGGTTGGGAAGTTGATACTGATCATGTGAAAGCAATGGCAGATGATAAAACCGTTGCTATAGTTCTTATCAACCCGGGGAATCCTTGTGGAAATGTTTTCACATATGAACACTTGAAAAAGGTGTGATAATAACTCTCCGTACGCACGTCTTTTGGAATTGATCATATCATATAAGATAATCGATCTATATAATAACACAAATATTACGTGCTAAGTTTACTAAATGGAAAGAATAAATAGATAAGAACATAGCCTAGTTATTTTGATAATGGTCTGTATGGTCATCTCACCAACTCCTTTTTCTGTTTCATGTTAATAATAGATTGCAGAAATGGCAAGAGAGCTTGGTATACTGGTGATATCGGATGAAGTTTATGCCCATCAGGTCTTTGGAGAAAAACCATTCACCCCCATGGGGGCATTTGGAGATATAGTACCCGTTGTGACACTTGGGTCATTATCAAAACGATGGATCATTCCGGGTTGGCGTTTTGGTTGGATAGCAATTAATGATCCCAAAGGCATCCTTCACAAAACTGGGGTCTCACTCTTTCTAATTTCTATACATGCTTTTGAATTGCTAATACCTTGTTATATATATATATATGTTTCCTACTGCACATACTGTTTCGGTTGTACGTCTAACATGTAAAGCTATCTCAGATTGCTGATTCCATAAAGAGTTGTCTCATGATAGCTGGAGAACCCCCCACAGTTATTCAGGTATATGATTCCACAATAATATGCTTCTTTTTACGTAAATTACTCAAACAAACACTTGGGTCAATTTAGATGTGAAACCACATCTTAATTATGTATTAACTCTCCAGGGAGCAGTTCCACACATCTTGGAGAACACCCCCGACTCTTTCTTCATGAACATCAACAAGCTATTAAAGGAGGGCGCAAACATGGTTTTTGAGAGGCTTAAGGAGATACCCTTTGTCACATGCCCACACAAGCCCGAGGGCTCAATGTTTGCCATGGTGAATAAAAACTATCAAGTAGCTTATGTTCACAGAATAGTATTTGGTAAAAGTTCATCTAACCGAATTTCCTTATACAGGTGAAGTTGAACCTATCAACTTTAAATGATATAGTTGATGACACAGACTTCTGTATGAAGTTGGCTAAAGAGGAATCCATGATCCTTCTTCCTGGTAAATGATCACCCTCAGTACATGTTTATAACTGCCATATGAAAAGTTCCATATCTGTTTGGACTTAACCGACAATCTTTTAGTTGGTAGACAGGCCATCTCTCATATCACTAGATTAAAGGCGTTATGTTATATATAGAAAAACCATATAGTGTTTCTTGATTAAGGTTGAAACAATCCACAAATTTACATAACTAGTATAATTAGATCTATTTTTGTCACAACATCTATGTAGGAAACGCTGTTGGTATGAAGAATTGGGTGCGGATGCGTTTTGCTGCAGAGCCAACAGTACTTAAAGATGCAATCGTGAGGATGAAAGCATTTTGTTTGAGACATGCAAAATATTAATAATAAAAAGTACTATATTCTAGTGGCTAATTGTGCATTCATATGATCTTTCTTTTGTATCTGGAGAGGATTATATATACTTATCTTTTCATCTTTTCTATAAATATGATTTTGGGATTTAATAACCTGTTAACCATTAACAACTACGAGTACGCAGCGGATATGGATCAAGTATGACATATATGATTAAGACACAATAAAACATAAAGGGAACATACCTCTTGGTGAATCGAATATTAATGAAACAAAGTGGATAAGTTTCCACCTCTACAAGTGCTCACACAAACACGTCCAACGAGGATGCTAGCCTAACTTCACGTGTATCCCAACCAACCTTTGTATACCTTTGTTACACGAATTAAGTACCAAAAACCACACAATGAATCTGTACCGAAAATCAGGTTTGTATCCTAGGGTTTTCACCGAATTCAGTTCAACCGAATTAGGCCACATCCAACCGAAAATCAATGAAACCAAACCTAGATCGTTTCTATCTGTTGTCACTCTTTGAGAACAAGTAAACCAGCGTCCTAAACCTTCTATGAAAGCAGTGGGATCAGATCACACCTCAATTCCCTTTTTGGGAAATACCGAAATTCAACAGAAGTGAGAAAGAAGAACCAAAAATGGCAGTACCCTATTTAGGGTTTTGTGTTCGGCTGTTTTTGGCTTGTTGTGAGTGGATGGGGAAGGGGGGGGGGGAGGGGGGGGGGGGAAGGGGAGGAACGAATATGTCTGTGTTTTTAGGTTATTGTGATGTCGTTTATGTGCTAAGGGGTGAGGTATATATAGCCTCAAGCCCCTCACTCATGATAAGACTTATAAGATTCAAGTGTTAAGTCTTATCACAACTTCCTCTCCAATTCTTATCCTCCAATATGAATGAACCTAGACACCTCTCTTAGATCCTTCCAAGGCCGGCTACACATTAGGATAACCTTAGGGATTCATGTCTTAGTCGTTTTTGGCATTTGGTTTACATTTAGAAAAGAAATCTTACGTGAAGTTAAACGCACTCTATGTGTTTAACGTGTGCGCCCCCAATAGGCTCACACATTTCTAGTCGTACACGAGCTATTCCAACTACCATAACCCAACAGCTCCCACTTGGGAGTTGGAGTAGCAGACTGCTCATATAAAACGTCTTATAAACACTCACTTCGTTTTTAAAACTAGAAATGTTTGAGATCAAGTTTCAAAAACATTCTCAGTAGCATGGTTATGTATCTCTTGCTATAATCATCCCTTTGTTCAAATACCGTTAAACCATGGATATGGATCCTAACTCATTCCATATAGTTTAACCATTTAGATTCTCATTTTAGAACTTAATTCAGATATACCAAATGTAATCAAGAATCATCTTGCATTACCCTTTGGGTTCGGCTAACTTGCCAAACATTATCTGATTAATTCTGTGATGCGACAGATGGTATCATATTACATATCAGTGGAGAACAATTTTTTGTTGAATACAAGTGTTGTGAATGCTGCTTCACTTATCTCTTCAAATAATTAGTCTTTATATCTTTCCATTTTCAGGACAACGTTTGACTTAGAATTAAAAAGTAATATCCACACATACCAGAACTTGTTTGTATTCTCAGGTCTAAGGATGACTTAACTAACAATATTCGAAAACTTACTTATGACAACGGATCCAAAGTAATTATTCGAAGGTTGGAGTGTCCAATATGCATCCCTTGTGAATAACATATGAGTTTGGCGGGAACCATGCATATATTTAAAGAATATAACCAACACTCACATTGCCTTATGTAAACTGACTCCCATTATTGTTAACCGACAATGAACATATTTAGAATGATAAATCATTCAAGGATTAAATATGCAAATATAGGATAAACAATTATTATATGAGTGAAAACAAATGCCAAGTACCTTTATTCATCAGAAAATAAAATTGTCTTACAATTCCAATTATCTAAATATTAATAAAACACAGATTTACAGAGAAAAAACTAGCTAGAAGCTTTCCAATATTCCTCAGTATATTTTGTGGAATGCTTGGAAAGGGCTAAATGCTTTAGTAAATGATCAGCTAGTTGTCATCTGTATGAACTTTTTTTCTAACTTTATGTCGCCATATTCAATAACTTCACGAAAGTAGTGAACTTTGGCACGAAAATTTCTAGCACCTTTAGTGATTCCTAATTCATTAGCTATGGTAGTTGCTCTAGTATTATCACAATATTTATTTATGGGTTCTTCAATTATGGGAACAACACCAAGCCTAGAAATGAATTTTCTAACCTAAACGGCTTCCTTAGAAGCATTATAGGCAGCAATATACTCAGCTTCTGCAGATGAAGCGAAAAGCCCAAAACCTATTTACGATAACACAAACAGAACCATACACACTTCACTACATATATGCTGATAAGCATAAGCTGTTAGCTTAACAGCTTATGCTGATAAGCATAAGCTGTCAACAGATTATCAGCTTATTCCCCACCCAACAACAACAACAATTTCAACGGCTTATTCTAATTTTTCACTTCCAACAACAATTTCAACGCAATTCACAAAAGGATAAAAAAAAGTAAGAACATAAACGTTCTCGGGCGACATGTACCCGGGGATACCAAAAGGATAAAAAAAAGTAAGAACATACTGCCAACTGCCTCAGTCTCAGCTCGTTCTCCTAGCTCGGTCTTGGCTACTGTCGTACTGCCAAAACCAAAAAAAACAATTAATAAAATTTTCTAATTAACAACTAATTACATCTTGTTAATCTTATTTAACCAAACCATATTATAATTAACAAAATTAAAAAAAAACAACCACCAAACCTGTGTCGAGGAGGAGGAGGTCTCATGCACTACAAATAATTAGAGGGTTAGGAAAAGAAGATATAGAATTATCATTTAAAGGTTAATGAAAGAATTATGGTTTAGAGGAGGAGGAGGTCTCGCGCGGCTGTGCTCGTGTGAGTGGTGGTGGTGGGTTATGTGGTGGTGATAGGGAGTGGCACAATGGTGATGGAGAGTGGTGGTGGGCAGAGTGGTGGTGGCGGGGAGTTTATTTTTGTGTGTATAAGTTTTTTGTTGCAAGTGTTTGGTACAGATCTGGTTTTGGTACCAGTTTTATCCCCGGCGACAATCCCGGGCGACATGTCGCCCGGGAAAGTGACTGAATTTGTCGTTTAGTCGAAATGGCGCGATAATGAAAATTTCGTGTCTAAGCATTTTGTCGTTTATCAAAGAATCCCGGGCAACATGTCGCCCGGGAAAGATTTTATTAAAAAATTTAATTCAGCTTTTAAATCATTATTATTTATAAAATATATTTTATAATTATATAAATTATATATAATAATTTATAAAATATATAATTATTATTTACAATTTTTTTATAAAATATATAATCGGTTCGTTTCGGCCGGGTCGGTCCGGTTTCTCGGTTCGTTCCGGTCGGTTCGTATATAATTATTATTTAAAATTATTTTTTATAAAATATATAATTATTATTTACAATTATTTTTTATAAAATATATAATCGGTTCGTTTCGGCCGGGTCGGTCCGGTTTCTCGGTTCGTTCGATATGTTATCGTTGTACATTAGATGTTCAACGGATGAGTCGATATGTTATCGTTGCACATTAGATGTTCAACGGATGAGTCGATATGTTATCGTTGCACATTAGATGTTCAACGGATGAGTCGATATGTTATCGTTGCACGTTAGATGTTCAACGGATAAGTCGATATGTTATCGTTGCACGTTAGATGTCCAACGGATGAGTCGATATGTTATCGTTGCACGTTAGATGTCCAACGGATGAGTCGATATGTTATCGTTGCACGTTAGATGTTCAACGGATGAGTCGATATGTTATCGTTGTACATTAGATGTTAAACGGATGAGTCGATATGTTATCGTTGTACATTAGATGTTCAACGGATAAGTCGATATGTTATCGTTGCACATTAGATGTCCAACGGATGAGTCGATATGTTATCGTTGTACATTAGATGTTAAACGGATGAGTCGATATGTTATCGTTGCACGTTAGATGTCCAACGGATGAGTCGATATGTTATCGTTGTACATTATATGTTCAACAGATGAGTCGATATGTTATCATTGTACATTAGATGTTAAACGGATGAGTCGATATCTAGGGGTGTAAACGAGCCGAGTCGAGCCGAGTACTGCCAAGCTCGAGCTCGACTCGAATACTAAAACTCGAGCTCGAAACTCGACTCGAGCTCGATTATTTCTACATTTCATGCTCGAACTCGATAAATACTCGCCATATGAAGCTCGACTCGACTCGATTTATGAAGCTCGATAAGGCTCGCGAGCTTAACGAGCCGAGTATTATGAAGCTCGAACTCGACTCGAAAATATACTCGAGTAGCTCGAGCTCGAGCTTGACTCGTTTAGATCGAGTCAATTTCGAGTAGTTTACGAGTCGATCTCGAGTAACTCACGAGTTATCTCGTCTCGTTTACATCCCTAGTTGTTGGTAGGTTTATAGAGTTTCTTGAAGTACTTTGCAATGAGAGCCAAATTTTTCTGCATGTCTTTATCCTTCTGAGCTTGTTCAGGATCATTGTCTTCTTCAGAAGCTGACTCAGATGGTGGTGTGATTAGTTTGGCTATCTCTTTGCCTTTGTATCTTGTAGTTGCATGAGATCTGGTTGGAAGTAAAGCTTTTGATGTTGGTGCATATGATTTGTGAGGTTTTGATGTTTGGTAATAAGGGTCTTGAAGTGTTTGAGCAGTAGCAACAAGTGCTAATGGGTTAGCATTCTTGGCCATTCTTTCAGCACGAAGTTCATTAACTTCCTTTTGGTTTTGTTTTAGAATGTCAAAGAG